>JAQQPU010012567.1:6634-25809 GCA_029168905.1 Artemia sp. Kazakhstan ARC1039 | reverse complement strand
CAAAGCACTACTCTCGTGGAACTCAATTCCCATTTAACTCAACCCCCATGCAACTGAATCCCCCTTGTAACTGAACCCCCGTATAACCGAAACCCCCCGTGCAACTGTATCCCCTTTAACTGAACCCTCGTGCAACTCACCCCTCCATGCAACCCATCCCCCTCAAAACACTTTTCAGTCATTTCTTTTTAAATTGACAATATTTTTCAAACGTTACTTATGTATTATACAGACCACATCGGCGAGGTAAAGCTAGGTCAAGTCACAATGTCATTCTATCGTTACTTTTCAATTAAGCTATTGAATACTTTCTAGCAATGTCTCTTGTAAGCGTCAAATCTATTAAGTATCTGAGCTTATTCTTTGTATTGTTGATGCAAGCATTCCATTCTTTAATTACCCGTGAGGCATTCTTAACCATCGCAATACCTTTACGCAAGTATCTTTTCGCAAAAAATTCACAAATCTCGTAAACTAAAGCTTGTGTATTATAACGACCACAGAGTAACTTCGCTAATACATGGGTTGGGATGGGGGGATCGGAGTCCTTTGGGGGGTGTGGTAGGGGACCTCACAACACTGTTCAAATGGAACTTGTGTATTATAACGACCAGCGACCCCATGTAACTGAACCCCTGTATAACCGAAACCCCGTACAACTGAACCTCCGTGCTACTCGATCCCATTTAACTAATCCCTGTGTAACTGAATCCGTATGTAACTGAACCCTCTTGCAAGTCAACCCTCGTGCAACTCAACTCCCTCAAAACACTTTTCAGCCATTTCTTGTTAATTTTTTATTTCTAAACTATTTAAAATTGACAACACTGTGCAAATCATCACTTGTGTATTATACAATACACATTCATTCCATCTCCTCCAAAACACTTTTCGGTCATTTCTTGTTAAAATTATCCAATCGCTAATTACCCCTTTTTTTTCTCCACCTTCAAATGTTCCTTTAGTCATTGCTCAGTTAGTCCTCTCGCAATAACAAACCAAACCAGATTATACCCACTTAACCATATCAAAAATGGCGGTCACACTAAGTTGAATAGTAATTGGACTTTCAGTCCTACATTCACGGGTTTCTGCAAAGTGCTATGGACGTAATGGAAAAAATACCAGTTAAAAAAAAAAAAAAAATAAATAAACATGTATTATACTCGTTCCTCTTGGCAAAGAGTGTAATGACCTGTTTACCTACCAGAAAAACCGGAAGGAACATAAAGTCGTAGAATTCAAAAGAAGGACTATACTAATGCCATTCCCAAGAACTTATATCTATGCTCTTTCACAGCCTGGATGCAGTTACACTGTTTTGATTTAGTAAAATGTCAAGAGCAGAAGTAGTAATAGAAGTAGTCCCGAAAACTTGAACTTAATACCCTTAGTCGTTCTTGGTATATTGCTGAGATGTCTTATTGGCAACCAGGATACAAACAGTGTGTTTTGATTCAATTTTAAAGCAGCATTTAGTTTTTGAGCATATTGGGCAAATTGCATAACTGTGGGGGGTTGACCCATACAATAGTCCTGGATATGTAGTTACTAGACCATTCAGCTATGCTAAAAAAAATGGATGTCTTAAAATTTTGATTTGAACTTTCTGGAAAATTATTAGCTAAAGAGGAGGGCTGATTGCCCCCCAATTGCTTTCGACTCTTAAGAGGACACTAGAACTTTTAATTTTCAATCAAATTAGCTCCTTTAGAATATCAATGATAGTATTAGCTATATAGCTATATCGCTGCATATGTCCTCATATGCCCTGTAGTAATTACATGCCATTTTAATACCTGCAAGCATATAAGTTTTTCGTTTAATTAAAACTCTTCCTAAACACTCCCTAAAAGTTTCAACTTAATGCCATTAGTGTCGTTAGTTGCAGTAACCGTAGAAGCAGCATTAACATTATTTTGAATGTTTCTCCTCTAATATTTTTAGACCTACTTTAGTACTTTATTTCTACTTTAAATTTGCATTTTCAACTTTTTTCCTTGCCGAGCCTATGGATTTTTGTTACGGAAATAGGAATTTTGTATACAACGGCGGGATTTCGGCAAAAGCGATTGACAGACGTTCTAGTTTATTGTCGGACTTGGATAGACCGGCGAAATTTGAAACAAAATAACCAACGGGGAAGGACTGAAGGTTTGATTTTTGGAATCGGGTGGCATCCATCAAGATGCCAAGTGGAGTGCTAAAATTCATTCGGTTTATTTTTGGACTTCCCTGCTTAAATGTTGTTGTGGAAAGACTTTTCAGCATTCTGAAAACAGTAAAAAATGAAAAGAGGAAAGGGCTCAAAAACGTAACTTTGGCTGCGACGATTTCTGTCAAGTATGGGATGAAGCTAAGCCCACCCCCCCCCTACGTTCACCAAGAGTTTAAAGAAAAAAAGGAAGTCCGTGAAATCCGATACAATTGCGTCCGAATGCGTCGCCTTTTTAGGCATTGGGAAAGACTATGGGTATGGCGACCACTACGCTGACTCGGGGTATTAACCTTAGTATTTGGTGTTTCCTCTTAATTCTTATTATTTGGTAATTCTCATTAAATTTTTCTGAATACATATTAAATTGCGTCTACATTCGGCATTTTCTGTAAAACTGAGAAGCCGGTAGCAGTCTATACTAGTTAAAATCGAATAATTCAAAAGATCAAAATGCAGGCGCTGTCCTTAAATCAAGTTTTGTGTGATTCATTTTTTCTACTATACTCTGCTTGAAATTAACAACTCAATATAAAAAAAAGTGAAAATAAAAATAATGCGCGAAAAAGCGACTGGTTGGATATCATTCATGCTAATCTTTTATACCAATTAAAATAAAAACGAGGGTGTTGTAAAACTAAAAAAAAAAGGAAAAAAAAATAAATAAAATATATTCATTTAGTCCATAATTTGAGATCTAGAACCGAAATCTATAAATAAAAACCGAACTTAACTAGTCGATAAATACAAAGCATTGTTTCAAGCGTCAAAAGAAGATATTTTGGTACGCGTAAAAGGTCTTGAGTTGGAAAATAAGTTGTCTTGAGCAAATCATAGGCTGCGCGCTAGCGCTACCTAAGTAAAGAACGATGTGGGCACAATGTGTTTTTTTTTCTCCACCCGGGCACTTCGTATCGAAGGAGTTGTCGTAGAAACTTCGAAATGGCTCATTCTATTGGAAATAAAAGGTGCTAGTGCCCTTTTAAATAGTCGAAAGTGATTGGAGGGCAACTAGACCCCCCTCCCACACCCAAGATTCCCCTAAACACATTCAATCAAAATTTTGAGATAGCCATTTTTTCAGCGTAGTTGATTTCCAGATAGAAAATATTTTTTTGAGGAGGACACTCCCCCACAACCCTCGGGGCAAGGGTTTTAAGTTATGCCCTGAGGGCATATAAGAACGATGTTGGAACAATTTATCATTTTTTTTTCCTTTAGAGCAGGGCACTTCATAAGGAAGGGGTCTTCGTAGAAACTTCAAAAGGGGCTCATTCGATTGGAAATTGAAAGTTTTAGTGCCGTTTTTAATAGTCGAAAGTGATTGGAGGGCAACTAGCCCCCCATCTCACGTCCAGCATTCCCCCAAACACATCCAATCAAAATTTTGAGATAGCCATTTTGCTCAGCGTAGTTGATTTCCCGATAAAAAATTTGTTTTTGAGGAGGACACTCCCCAAAAACCCTCAGGGCAAGGGTTTTAAGTTATGCCCTGGGGGCATATAAGGTTTTTATAGAATGTGTTGTCGTAGAAACTTCAGAAAAGGTTCATTCGATTGGAAATTCATTGAGATAGTGCCCTTTTAATAGTCGAAAGTGATTGGAGGGCAACTATCCCCCCTTCCCACCCCCATCATTCCCCCAAAGAAATCCAATAAAAATTTTGAGATAGCCATTTTGTTCAGCGTAGTTGATTTCCACACAGAAAATATATTTTTGAGGAGGACATTTCCTCACAACCCTCAGGGTAAGGATTATAAGTTATGCCCTGGGGGCATATAAGGTTTTTATTGAAATCTTTGCCGTAGAAACTTGAAAAAGGGCTCATCCGATTCGAAGTTCAAAGAGCTAGCACCCTTTTTAATAGTCGAAAGTGATTTGAGGGCAACTAACCAACCTCTCACGCCCACCTTTTCCCCAAACACATCCAATAAAAATTTGTACATAGCCATTTTATTCAACGTAGTTGAAAGTTTTGGAAATTAGATCTTTAAGGATGACAACCCCTCCCCCCAGAGCCCTCTGGGCAAGGGTTGTAAGTTGTGCCCTGGCGGCATATAAAGTTTCTATTGAAAACTTTGTCGTAAAAACTTCAAAAGGGCTCATTCAATTATACCTTTGAGCAGGACACTCCCCCCACAGTCTTCAGGGCAAGGGTTATAAGTTGTGCCCTGGGAGCATATAAGGTTTTTATTAAAATCTTTGTCGTAGAACAATTTTGTCGTTCAAATGAATGTGCATTGTCAGTTTAATATACATATACTGAAATCTAGTAATCAGAATATTAATATTATTTGATTTATTAAAGTTATAGTAAAAACATTTATATTTTTTCAGTAAAGCGCAAATTTTGCTCTGACTTTGGGAAGGCTCAGGGGTTTTGCGCCCAACTTATGTTAATTTCTGCTCGTTATGAGTTTGACTCAGTTAATTGTTGTAATTTCTGTTCGTTTTGGGTTTCATTTATTTATCGATGCTGATTTGTGGTAGTTTCACGCTTGGTAGATTGTTTGATTTTATTTTTGCTCATTTTTGTTTAATGGAGTTCTTTACTTTTCTTTGAAAAACTTATTGTTTAGAAAAGTTTTTTTTAATTAAAACCATTAAAAGTCAGCCTAATGGGTCTTTACATGTAACTTGGAAAGAAGTCAGAAAATGGGGAAGCTTGGAGGGATTTTGGTATTGAAAATAGGATTTTTCCTATTTTTAAGGATTTTCCACCGGCCTTTAAGGGACTGAAAAAATCTACAGTACAAAGCCTGGTAACATAGCGTAAGAATCCATTTTGTTAGCGTTCCTCTTCAAATAGTAAGCACGATAGCATACTTACTTCCGGATTGTATCCTACTTTAATTCTACTCTTTTTTTCGCACTCATATACTTTATTCCCACATTAGTGGAATGGAAGCACTGACGCAATGTCTTCTGGCTAGCTCAAAATCCACAACCTATGAAGGTATGAAGGTGAAATTTTCAGAGAATATTTCTGTTGTACGGATGACAACCTGCTATCCGTATGCAGGTTGTCAAAAGATCTTATCAGCAATATCTTATGAACAGTTTCGTGTGTAAAACTAAAACTTGCAACACTTGTTGTGGGGGATGTTGAATTAACCAAAAGACACTATTTACATCAAAATGTTAACGCTACTCGTACAACTGCTGCTACTATTACTATTACTGCTACTACTACTACTGCTACTAAAGCTACGACTACTACTGTTAACTGTACTCCTATTGCTACTACTATGCATACTGGCGATACTACTATAGCTAATAAACCTATGGGTACTAAGGTGAAAATTTTGGGCAATATTGTAACTGTATTGAAATAAATCGAAACACACTATGCTTATATAGGTTGTCAAGAGGACGTAAAAGTAATGCTTCAGACTGGTTGAGGGTATTCAGTTAAAAATTTAATCATGTGTTGAAGGAGTTGAAAAAAGGTGCGATTTGCATACTGCATCTAATGCTACTACAACTATTGTTATGCATAATTACTGAACCTTTCAACAATGCTGAAAAAAATTGATGTCTTAAAACTTTGTTTGGGTATCTGTTGTGGGAAATGATTGACGTAAGGAGGGGGGGAAGGTTTCCCTCAAATCACTTTGACTCTTAAAAAGGGCACTATAACTTCCAATTTAGAATCAAATGAGACCCGTCTAAATTTAATGCGACCACCCACTCCATTAAAACCTTATATGCCCCCAGGGCATAGCTTAAAGCCCTTGCCCTACGGCTCTGGGGGGTTGATTTGAACCCTGGAAGCATTGTTATATGTTCTTTGGACTATTTTAAACAAAACTGTCATCGAACACAATTTTAATCAGGTGCATTTATTGAAAAGAGGGGTAGTTGGGTGAGGGGGGGGGGGGTTTGCTACTTTGCCTCCATAACTATTGACTCTTAAAAGGGAACTAGAACTTACAATTTCAACCAAATGAGCCTCCTCTAACGGTTATACAACCATCTCTTTCATATTAACCTTAAATGCCCCAGGGCCATAACAAACAACCCTCGCCCTCAGGCTCTGGTGGTTTGTGTCAACCTCAAAGGACTTGTTATGTGATATTTGGACTATTTTCAATAAAAGGACTGTCTCACAATATCTATTTGATACATCTAAGGAAACACGAAGTGTTTGTGTGTGTGCGGGAGGGGGGGGGGTTGCGCTCCGATCACTTTGACTTTTAAAAAACGCTAGAACTTATGATTACCATTCAAATGTGTCCTCTCCAAAGCAAATACGACCAACATTTTAATAAGAACCTTACATGCCCCAAGGGCATAACTTACAGCCCTTTCCCTTAGAGCTGTAGGGGTGGGGGGGCGTTGTCTTCCTCACTGATGCAATTTCCAAAACCTTTAACTATGATGAATAAAATTATTATCTCCAAATTTTGACTGGAGGTGTTAAGGCAAATGATGAGCGTGGCAGGGGATGGGGCTGTTTACTCTCAAATCACTTTGACTCTGAAAAAGGGCACTGTAACTTCCAATTTCAAATCAAATAAGCCCCATCAAACGTTTATACGACCCTCCGTTCTATGAAAAACTTATTTGCCCTCATAAAATTACTTACAACCTATGCCCAGGGCGCTGGGGGGTTGTGTCATCACTAGAGACATTATTATATGTTCTTCGGACTATTTTGAAATATAAATCGCTATCTCATAATTTCAATCAGATGCGTTTGGTGAAAGGGTTGTTGTAGGGGGAGCTCCATCACTTTTGACGCTTAAAAAGGAAATATAACTTCCAATTCTCAACCAAATGAGCCCATCTAAAGTTAAACAACCATCCTTTCCATAAAACCCTTAAATACCCCCTAGGTATAACTTACAACCCTTGCCTCTAATCTCTGGGGGGTTTGTTTCAATATAAAAATCCCTATTATTCTAATGGGGGGGTTTTCTTTTTAAAATGGGGAAATAATCACGCCCTTATCGGTCGGTTCGCGTGTGGACTTCCAGAGTGGAGGCGGAACTTCTAGAATTGGGAGCTTACATTAATAGTTCAATTGGGGAGCTTGTACTATCGGCCATGCTGAGTCGAAATCATATTGTACAGTTGTGGTGTCCCTTGGGAGCGAATGGAGCCACAAGGACTAACGAGCTTGAGAAATATTAACACAAGAGAATAAAATACAATAATAATGCATTTATTGTTACTTACATAATAGTCGCAGAGTTCTTGGTTGTATCAACAAATTAGCAACACAGGTCTCTAATAACAAATTGTAACTGAGGCGAAATAACTGAAAGTTTGTGCACTGGTGAAATGTTTCTTCAAAAGTTCATTACAACACAATCATGGCTAACTGACAAACGTTGGTAAAAGACTGGTAAAAGACTGATCAAAAACTCCTAAAAGACTCGCTCAAATTTGGTAAGTCCTAACTATCTATCCTCTGCGATTTTGCCGGAGGTTACGTTTAGGCGTTGCTAAAAGTATATTTTCTCAGTCCCTATTGGCTGCACTATTTGTCCTACATTACTATTGGACGGGCTTGCACCAATGGGCTACTTGGGTTTAATTAAAGTTTATGACTTTTAAGATATCACTCTGGAATTTTTCTAACAACTAAAAATTCTACACTGCAATATTTTGCTAGCAGGGGATCGCTTAATTTGTGACTTTTAAGATATCACTTTGGAATTTTTTCGAACGAACAAAGTTTTATATCGTAACGTTTTCCCAGTAGGGTGTCGCTTAATTTTCAGAGACTTATATTTTATTTCTTTGAAAATTGGTAAAGGATAGTACAATTTAATTGCATTAAGATACCCAGTTTTAATCTTATTCTCCAGAACAATGCAATTAGCTTAAGCAAATATATTTTGCATCTCGAGTGACTACTTTTTTTTGTATTGTAAATCTTACTTTCTTGACAGTTTGGTATTTTGGAGCTCTTATTATTCGAACTACTTTGTTAGTCACCTGTCGTATAAGATTTGGTCAAGCTAATATTTATTGGATACTTTGGAGACGGGGAGTCGGATTTACTTATTACATTTTCTGTGGGAAAGATTTTTGTTTAATTAACTACGTTTATTTCAGTATTTTAAATTGAACGCTTGATATTTGTTTGATCTGTAGGTTACTTGAATTTTCGGATTCACATTCTTGGGTGATGTTACTTTACTGGGGTAACATTAATTGGGGAATTTGGATGTATATTTTTCGAGAATCGATCCCATTATATATCATCCATCCCATCTTTAACGATGTCCTCATCGTTGTTATGGTCTCTCTCCCACTTTCAAATTTGATTTTTTATTTAAAAGAATTTATTTTGTACTGATTACTTGAATTAGCTCTGCTTTGGTAATATTCATATATTTTTTTTATATCCCTGATTGCTCTACTAGACTATACATGTAACAACATCACTTTTAAAGCTTATAGCCTACTCACTCGATTTGGCGAAGGGGCCAAAGAGTTTCTACATTAGATTATGTGATTATATAGTAATTATTGTTTCCTCCACCTAACACTAAGTTTACCTTCACCTGATACGATTATCTTATCACTGAAAATGGTACATTTTGTCTTTTCTAATACTCGACTATACTTTCATCTGACGCCATAATGACACGATTAAATTTTTATTCCTTCACCTGATATGCTAATACTTCTACTTGGTTTTAACTAATCTAAGTTCTGCTTTAATAATTGCTTTATTACTTGACGAGGTACATGTTTGCTACTTCTAATGCTAGTTTATACTTCCACCTGACGCTATGTTGGTACGATAAGTATCTGACTTTAAAAGCACCTAACTACATCTAAATTTTAACACACTAAAATTAAAATAATTTGCAAGAAAAAGTTTGACACATTTACAGATTCTAATTTTAATGTCTGATTGCAACACTGAGCTTATGTAATTTACACTGATTTTCATTTGTTTTATGAAAAGCGCTTTATGTACATTAAAGTTATTAGCTAGATACATAAGATTTCACACTTACTTCATCATTCTACGTGTCTATATTACTCACATACGTTTTCACTCTTACTTTGGGCTTCCATTCAATTAATTACTGGGTTGGCTAATTGTTCATGGTTTGTCTTCTTGGTGTTTTGCTTTCTGTCACTCGTTCTTTGGAATAAGTGTTTATGTTGTCCGCAAGTATGAATGCATGCACAAAATTGTCCGTGCATGGTTTCTTACATCATATACGAGGAGTTGATGTTGTAGATTCGTTGAAATGTCTATTAGGTACATAACCCTTGGGGAATTGATTACATGAAATGGGTATCTTGGTCGCTAGCTGGGTATCTCTTCTTTGACACAGTTTGACCGGGGAAAATCAAATATTCGTACAGTCTGTGTTTCCCGTAAATTTTTCACGTTCAATCCATTTTTTATTTGGACTATGGGCTGCCTTACGATATTTACATTAACTAGGGCATGATTGTAACTTGATTTAAGTGTCTTGGCTCGACGCATTGTCTTTGATTTTCAGTTCAATGATTCACGATTATTGAGGGCTTAACATGGAGATGAAAACAATAATAACTGTTTGGTTCTCTTCTCTGAACACCTTATTTTGGGAAAAACTTTAGCACGTACAGTTTATGTTTCCCACAAAATTGATCATGATTGGTTCTTCATCTCATGGAGGATGGTTTGGTTTTTGCAACATCTAGTAATAATTGGATAGTCAAAACTCAAACTTTTTGTCTTGGTTAACATATTGTCTCTGATATGGGGCTTAAGATACATAGTCCCTGAGGGATTGATTCTAGGTTCATTCTTGGAGCTCCAAACATTTAATTTTAAGGACCTTGCCGTTTAAGGATTTGACGGGTATTTATGCAGTTTTACGACATGACTGGTCGAGGCAGTTCTCTCAGTAATCATTAATTCAGGTATATATTTGTGTATAGGGTCCTTGGTTGCCGACATTGCTTGAGATAAAATTACCTGGTACAAGGTTTTTGTGATTTGGACTTGTGGTCAGGGTATCGTCTTCAGATATTTCCTTGGTGAGTACTTGTCGGTGGTTGACGAATGATGAAAGTAGATGCTACTGGTTTGTATCCGTGTTGCATGCTGGTACACCAATAATTAATCTGCACTGATTGCTCTGCTTCCTAGAATAAAATATCTGGGCAGAATCACATGTTCTTTACAATTACATAAGTTAAAACATATATAACAACAATATACGGTTTTCATAATATTCCGCGTAGACAATTTTTTGAAATTTTGAATTATAGTCATGGTTAGTGGTACTAATAACATCAATTTAGTACAGGTACAGTTAAACACAACGCTAAAAAAAATAAGGGCAGATTTCATGCTTTCATGCATGTTGCCGCAATCATTAGATTATTATCATACAAGTAAGGTAATCATCAGAAAAATGATTATGATTAAAAAAATAACGCTATAAAATTTTCAAGATTGGTGACTATGGGTATACACGTATATATGTGCATTTGGCACATATTCAATATTCAATACATTTTTTAAATATTATTCAACGCTCATCTACTTTAACATTTACTTTTCTATTATACTACTATTCGCGAGGTAGGCACTATGGTTTATATGAGAGGTCTTGATTTACTATAAATTTACAAATCTTTATTGTCTATGCGTGTTCATACCGCTTAAGAAATATGTCTTTTGCAGCCGCATGGGTCTGCAAAAACAAAAAAGAAAAATTTGGGAATGGACATGGCACCAATGAGGACCTCTATTCCCATTCGCTCGATCACGTCCTCCCTTACTTTTTTTTTCTTAAGGGTTATCAGGGAGTTCTGGGTTTAAGTTTTGCATCTCACTCAGCTCGATGTGATCTGACTTTTGTCTTTTTCTAAGTGTTATTCTCAACACTCTTCCGTAATTTAGGTTCAATGCGATTCGTATAGAATACGAGATTATGTATACGAATCCTATCGTCAGTAGGGTATACCACCAAAAATTTGTCGAAAATAGTCCGTATCTACTTTCTACATACGTCAGTCTTTGATCTTCATTGGTAAAAAGGGGAATTTGAGAGTCTAAGGCTTCTTTTATTTTTGTTAGTGGTAAGGTTCCCTTGATATTCTCTATTTTTGACCATATCGTGGCTCTTACTTCTTCCTTATCAATATTGGGAATTGTATACGACAGATTGACTGGTTTGAAGTTGTTTATCTTAGGACTTATTATATTCGTGCTTGTTGTTATTAGTGGTGTTTGCACCGTGGCTTCCTTGGTCACCAGTCGGCATCCTTGCTTTATTGTTATTGTTCCCACGTCTTGTAATAGAAGTTCAGTTCTGTAGCTTGGATCGATTCTCTCTATGTTATTGTAACATGAGATAGTCCCAACTGTTTCTTTTGGAACAGAAAACAGCCACAGATCATTTCTAAGGTGAATAAATATTTCTCTTTTAGTACTGCCTACTAGCGCTTTGCATGAGTTGGGAATTTCTTCTTGTTGAGTCTCTTTTAAAAATATATCCAACATACATGATCCGGGTTTTACGTTATAAATGGGCAGTGTTAGTTGACATACTAGGTTTTTGAATGCTACACATTCCTTTAGGTCCTGTGGATTTGCTAAGGCATATTTCCTCCTATCTTGATCGACTAGCAAGTATTCCGCTTCGGGGGTGATAGTCATGAACGAATTAGTTGTACCTATGTTGGCTGGAAACGTGGAAATTTTATACAAGTCATATATTGATTGTTGATTTATTAACGGGATTGTTATTACTGCAAATAATTGTTCGTTTATTTCTGTGATATGAACCTTCAGCTTGGTGTAATAGTGGAATAAGTTTGCTACTTCCGGTTCTGTTGGTAAATGTAGTCCGAACGTTAAATGTGTTTTTATTTCATCCAAGATACTTTTTAGGTTCGAAGGATCCACTAGGTCATACGACAAGGTTCCTCCGGTAAGGGCAAATAATGCAAATTCAAATTTGCTAACGTCAGTTGCCAGGTTAAGTAATGACATTGTCACTATGTCTAGTGATACCATGGTGAGGCTTGAATCGGTAATCACACGATCTACTTCATTTTTCAAGTAATTCATTATGCTTCCTGTTTTTGATATTTTCTTTGAGATTGCCTCAATTTTGTCTCTCTGGTAATTGGCTATGCTGGCCTGTATTTTTTGGACATGCAAGGTCACGTTCATGGCCTTATTTAGTTTTCCTACGTTTTCCCTTAGGATATTTAGGTCTTCTTCAGTTGAAAGCCCAAACAAGCGTGAGGCTAATTCTCCCACGATAGGTATTAGACTAGCTGATCTTCGATATTTTCTTTTTCGAAAAAATACTTCGAAGATTCTCGTGGTACTTTGTTTTAACTTTTGTATTTCTGTATTGAACTATTCAAATAGTGCTTGCAGTATCTGTCTATATAATATTAGGAAAGATTGGTGAATTGATACTCTTAGAGCATTTTTCTCGTTTAGCTCAGGTAATGGTTCGATATCTTCCTTTGCTGGCTCATCGGCCATTGCTAATCTAGCACAAGTACGCTTACCGTCTATTGTCCAACATTTCTTGTGTGGGTAATCGTCTTCTTCCTCTCTTTTGGTTTTATTTTTCTTTTCTGCTGGTTGAATCGCCTGTACCTTTATCGTTTGCATTTCGGTATGCCTTACTGGGAGTCTTTCTCTTAAGCCTATAGTAAATACGCCAATCGACTGGGTGCGGTAAAACATGGGTCCAGTTGACCACGTCCATTTTGTAAGTATCGTGGGTCTTAAATAAGTTATTGTAGTCAAATTTCTAGGTGATTCCTTGCTAAGTGCGGTTATTTCTGGGGCTGTGCTTGTCGTAGTTTCCGACATTGAAGATTGTATATCTCTTACTGGAGTCTCATATGTAGGCATGGTTGTTTTGGTGGCTTTTCTTTTTCTTTCAGTAGGCTTTTTATTCTTATCATCTTGTTGTGTATTTGAGAATTTTAATTCCTTTAGGTTAATAATTTGCTTGTAATCCTTTTCCTTTGTGAGTTTTGATATTATTCGCTTCGTAATATTTTGTTCGGCATGATTTTGCCATAATTCCTTGAGGAAGGTCCATAGGCTCGGTAATTCATTTAGCATAGCGTAATTCCCATCATAGAGTTTATTTTTCTTAGAAGTTGCCAAGAGGGAATCGATAGTATATTTTGCTGTGGAATATTCGTTTATAGATCCGTCAATACTGCTTAATTCTCTTTTTCTCCTGTTTCCTATATTGTTAGTTCCTAGAGCTTTGTCGATTTCTGCCATTTTCTTGTCAAAATCGTCCACTATGAATTTCGACTTTAGTTTGGGAAGAATGGGGGGTAGGTTTCCTTTATTTTCCTTATAGTGCATGTCTTTCGTGGTCTGCAAGCTTTTATCTGATTTTAAAAATTGGAATATGGAATCCTTTAACTCATTGGTGTTTTTCTCCAGTCTCATTACCTGTTGAAACAGGGTTTCAAACGGTTTAGGATCTAGTTTCCTAAATATTTTCCAGGCATTTTGGCTTGCAAGTAACGAGTTCTCATGTTTGAAGATTATTCCATGTTTTACGATGTCTTGGGCTATAGTTTGGGAAATGAAGATTTTTATGACCTTTGTTATCCACATCCTTTTTGCTGATTATAATAGTCGCAGAGTTCTTGGTTGTATCAACAAATTAGCAACACAGGTCTCTAATAACAAATTGTAACTGAGGCGAAATAACTCAAAGTTTGTACACTGGTGAAATGTTTCTTCAAACGTTCATTACAACACAACCATGGTTAACTGACAAACGTTTTCAAAAGACTAGTAAAAGACTGATCAAAAACTCCTAGAAGACTGGCTCAAATTTGGTAAGTCCTAACTATCTATCCTCTGCGATTTTACCGGAGGTTACGTTTAGGCGTTGCTAAAAGTATATTTTTTCAGTCCCTATTGGCTGCACTATTTGTCCTACATTACTATTGGACGGGCTTGCACCAATGGGCTACTTGGGTTTAATTAAAGTTTATGACTTTTAAGATATCACTCTGGAATTTTTCTAACAACTAAAAATTCTACACTGCAATATTTTGCTAGCAGGGGATCGCTTAATTTGTGACTTTTAAGATATCACTTTGGAATTTTTTCGAACGAACAAAATTTTATATCGTAACGTTTTCCCAGTAGGGTGTCGCTTAATTTTCAGAGACTTATATTTTATTTCTTTGAAAATTGGTAAAGGATAGTACAATTTAATTGCATTAAGATACCCAGTTTTAAACTTATTCTCCAGAACAATGCAATTAGCTTAAGCAAATATATTTTGCATCTCGAGTGACTACTTTTTTTTGTATTGTAAATCTTACTTTCTTGACAGTTTGGTATTTTCGAGCTCTTATTATTCGAACTACTTTGTTAGTCACCTGTCGTATAAGATTTGGTCAAGCTAATATTTATTGGATACTTTGGAGACGGGGAGTCGGATTTACTTATTACATTTTCTGTGGGAAAGATTTTTGTTTAATTAACTACGTTTATTTCAGTATTTTAAATTGAACGCTTGATATTTGTTTGATCTGTAGGTTACTTGAATTTTCGGATTCACATTCTTGGGTGATGTTACTTTACTGGGGTAACTTTAATTGGGGAATTTTGATGTATATTTTTCGAGAATCGATCCCATTACATTATATGCATTTCGGGCAATACGATGTATGTGCAGGGGGGAGGGGGTAGCTGTACTCCGATCCCTTTGACTCTTAAAAAGAGAACTAGTGTGTCTGATTACTAATTCAATGATCCTCTCCGAAGTTTATATGACCACGCTTTCTACAGAAATTTATATGGACACAGGGCATAACTTACAACCCTTGCACTGAAGGCTGGGGGGATTTTTCGTTCTCAAAGACCTAATTTCCAGACCTTTAAAATACGTTAAACGAAATGGCTATCTCACAATTTTGATTGGAAATGTTTGGGGATATGATGGACGCGAGGGAGGCATTCTCTCTCCGATCACTTTCGACTATATATAAGGCACTGTCCTCTCAATTTCCAATCGAATGAGCCATTTTTGAAACTTCTATGACAACAATTTCTATAAAAACCTTATATGCCCCAAAGGCATAGCTTACGGCCCTTGTCCTGAGGGCTTTGGGGGAGGGGGGTTGTTATCCTCAAAGATATAATTTCCAAACCTTTCAACTACGTTAAACCAAATGGCAATATCAAAAAGCTGATCTGAAATGATCGGAGAACTGATGGGCGTGGAGGGGGAGGGGATGGTTCTCCCTCCGATTACTTTCAACTATTAAAAAGGGCAATAGCCCTCTCAATTTTCCATTGAATGAGCCCTTTTTGAAGTTTTTACGATAACACTTTCTGTAAAAACCTTATATGCCCCCAGGGCATAACTTACAACCTTAGCCCTGAAGGCTTTTGTGGGGCTGTCCTGCTCAAAGACATAATTTCCGGACCCTTCAACTAAGTACAACAAAATGGCTATATCAAAATGTTGATTGGAAGTGTTTGGGGAAATGATAGGCGTGGGGGGGGGTATTCGTCTTCCGATCGCTTTGACTATTAATAAGAGCACTATCCCTCTCAATTCCCTATTGAATGAACCCTTTTTGGAGTTTCTACAATACTTTCTATAAAACCTTACTTTCCCCCAGGCCATAACTTACAAACTTTGTCCTGAGGGATGGGGGGGGGGTCCACCTCAAAGACATAATTTCCGGACATATTTTTAAAGACATAATTTCCATTTCCCCAAACACATCCGGATTGGATGTGTTTGGGGAAATGGTGGGCGTGAGAGGGGGGTTATTTGCGCTCCAATAACTTTAGACTATTAAAAAAGGCACTAGCCCTTTCAATTTCCAATCGAATGAGCGCTTTTTGAAGTTTATACGACAGCACTTTCTATAGAAACCTTACATGCCCCAAGGGCATAACTTACAACCCTTGTCCTGAGGGCTATGGGGGGGGGGGTTCATCCTCAAAAACATAATTTCCAGACTTTTCCACTACGTTGAACAAAATGGCCATATCAAAATGCTGATCCGAAGTGTTTGGGGAAATGATGGGTGTGATTCCCCCTCCGATCACTTTCAACTGTTAAGAAAGGCAATAGCCATCTGAATTTGCAATCGAATGAGCCCTTTATGAAATTTTTGGGACGATGCTTTCTGTAAAAATCTTATATGCTCCCAGAGCATAACTTACAACCTTAGACATGAGGGCTGTGGGGGTTGTCAAACTCCAAGACATAATTTTTGGACCCTTCAACTACGTTCAACAAAATGGCTATATCAAAATGTTGATTGGAAGTGTTTGGGGAAATGATGGGTGTGGGAGGGGGAGCATTCGCCCTTTGATCGCTTTTGACTGTCAATAAGGGCACTAGTCGTCTCAATTCAGTACTGATTCAGAGTTCAAAGCGATTAAACGTGTCTAAAAACAGATATTTGCGAACATTAACAAATTAGTAAGTTTCGCAATTTAATCTCAGTGAAGTGAAAGGTTTCACAATATTTGGCAAGGGATTATAGTTCCTGAACTGACCTAATTGTTTTAGTTGAAACATTTATGCAATTTTTACCAATAAGTGAGCTGAAGAGGGGAGTTTTTTGTCGCAAGGGCCGTTGTACCTGCCAGGACTGGTGTCTCCATTAAATTGCTGGGATAAGGTAGCAAAAAACTACGCTTCCCTTGCTTATTGGTTCATAGCTCTGTGCATTCCTGTGAAATAGCCTTTTTGATACCTGAACATTTATTTCATAACGAAATTGGACCGTCTCCGGCTTTTGTTTACCAGCTACCTGTTAAATGACATTTGATTGCCTTTTCATTCTGAATGACATTTGAAATCGCATGCGCTAACAGCAGCTGTCTATGAAAGTCGAAGATGAAGATAACGTTAAAGAACTATGTTGTACAATGGTCTTGACGGTGAAAGATCAGAAATGTAAGCTTCCAAAGTTTGTGATAGTAGACCCACAAGAAGTTTCTGCAACTGCAGACGAAATCTGGGCAGTCGTAATTGCCCGTGTCAATGAGATGTGCAGAGTCAGACGGATTTATAGAATTGCAAAGCCAGCAAAAACTCAGTCAACTGCTTACCAAGACTTCAAAAACCTCCGTAACCCCTCCCCAATCGTTATCCTACGCTGCAGTAGTAATAAAAAACATTCCACATGATTTAAAAACTCCCGAATCCCGCAAGGAGTTTATTACCCAATTGCGTGAAAATGACAGTGATGAATTTGTTTAACTGAAGCGTCTTAAAACTGAAACTAAGCTACTTGTTAAGAACAAAAAGGCCACCACAAGCATCACCAAAAAAATAGTAAAGTCAGGCTCAAACTTAGAAGCCCGCGCAAAGGCCCTATCATGCATTGGTATCGTTACCCAAGTGCCTCGGGATGTTACAGAGTAGAGATTGAAGGCACTTTTCATGGGCCTAATTGAGTTCAAACGTTGTGGTACTACAGAGGCATTTAAATTCTAACTCCAAACCACAGGTTACCTCAAATTTGCCATCGAAAGCAAATCAATGGTTGGAATAGAACGATAAAATGTTGAAAACTTCATTTTTTTTGCCTCTCAAGTGTTACAAGTGCCATAAAAATGGACAAAAGCCGCTTCGTTTACAAATTAAGCGTTCTGTGGCCGATGCGCGAGTCCTGGACATGTTTCAATCAAAGGACAGCCCCTGTACAAAGCCTATGTGTTGTGTAGTTTGTGATTCGGCATCTCACACCTGCTATTACGTAAGATGTTCTGAAAACCAAAAAGTGATTACAGAGAAGCCTAACCATGGAAGTCAGCGTCATTTCCTGAAATATGCATGGCGATGCTCTTAATAAGTTCCCTGTAATTGAAGAATTCATTACGACGTGTTATGTTTGCAAGAACATTTCCTAATTGAGTGCAATAAGACGCTCCTTGAAATTCCTCATTCCCACGTGTTATTTCTTTCGCCAGCCAAACGTTTTCTAAGCCATGGCAGACCCTCTGGTGGCATTGCTATTCTTGTTCGCAGAGCACATCCCAGTGTCTTAGTGGAGATCTCAGCCAATCATATTGCTATTCAAATTGCGAATCTGACCGTTATTAACACAATCTTATCCTGCAGCTTATCAGTGATCTAGAAGTTATAATGAAAAATCGTGACGCAACTAATCTTCATCATACTTGAACCACTATCAATATCGATCACGTTTTAGCATCGGGACATCTGTCCCAAAGCCAAGTGAAAGTCCTCTCTTCAAAATACATTTCTGACCATTTTCTGATAACTATCAAAGTAAAAATTTCTGCTGCTGCCCCAACAACCAAGATTCTAGTCTAGTTTATCCAAGAGGAGTGGAAAAAAAAGACACATCATCTTCCCAATCAGTCTATGATACAATCCTTCGCAAGATTAAGATCCCTTTTATTCTTTTACAAAAATCTGCAGGTATTTCTTGTGATGATACTCGGGGGCTTATGGATATTTATTGTGCTCTTGTTTGCCACACCATTAGATGCGGCGTAAAATCTGCTGTACCGACAATGAAAATCAGGCGTAGAACACAAATTCAAGGTTGGTCTCGGAACTCCGAACTGAAATCTGTTTCAGAAATCTAAGTTTTGGTTCCAAGTCTGGCTTGATTCTTACAGACCACGAACAGGCTGGGTTAACTGTGTCCGGAAACACGCAAACCGTATATTAGCCACAGGGGGGGCGGCTGTGGGGAATTAGTACTTCCCCACAATCCCTGGGGGGATCGATCATCCTCAAAGACATAATTTCCAGACATTTCAATTACATTGAACAAAATGGCTATCTCAAAATTTTGATCGGATGCGTTTGGGGAAATGATGGGTGTGAGAGGTTAGTCACCCTCCAATAACTCCCGACTATTAAAGAAAGCACTAGCCCTTTCAATTTCCAATCGAGTGAGCCGTTTTTGAACTTTTTACGACAACACTTTCTATAAAAAACTTATATGCTCCCAGGGCATAACTTCTATTGCC
>JAQQPU010012566.1:662-18202 GCA_029168905.1 Artemia sp. Kazakhstan ARC1039 | reverse complement strand
TGATCCCAAAGCATTGCTGCCTTTATCCTTAATCTCTTGAGATTTTGATATTTTCCAGGGTTTCCTTAGCTTTTCCTTACGGTTTTTGCAAATTGCTTTGTACCGTGATGCGTTGTTAGTAGTAGCAATAGTTTGCAGCATATCTTCCTAAATTTACTCTTCTGTATTTAACCCTCTTTTGAATTGAATTCCTAGATTTTTCAGTGGATTGAAGTTGAACTTCTTTACAGTGTATATAGTGTATAAAGTGTATACATTTTACATTATATATACAATCAGTGGCGCAGCTAAGGGGAGGGGGATCCCCTAAGTTCTAAAGGTTTCGGCACATTGCGCTGACACATTGGAATTTAGCTAATGTTTTTGGTTTAATTTAGCTTATGTGTCAGCAATCATCGGCACACTGGACGATTTTGTCAGCAAATTCTTTGTTGCCCCCCCCCCCCCCCCCCCCACACACAAACTCAAAACCCAAGCTGCGCCCCTGTATACGCTTCTTGAATTGTTTAGTTGAATTCTGTTTAGTGATGAATTAATTTCAAATGATTATATTGAAAGGCGTATCTGTTAAGATTATTCTACACGTTTCCTATCAAATAAGAGTAACAACCAAAACAGCCGAAAAAATTTACGGGGACTTTGAGAATTTACAAAGACAACAAATAATGTTGAAGTATATGGCAGCTTTGAGAGTCTCTTTTAGAGTTTTAAATACGTGATATATTATACTTATCCTTCAAGCTATCTTTTCACCCCCTCCCGACCTAAAAAAAGTTGTTTTTTTTCTGCTGTTGACGACCAATGGATTCGTTGACGAAATATTTAATTTTGATATTTGGCTTTGTTTTACTTACTGTCTGTCTTGAGATTCCCATTTCACAAAATTTCCTTCTTTTTTGCGGGGCTCCCACGATGTCAGTAAAGTTAATAAAGTGTTTCATGAAATTGCACGCTATAAAGTTTGTCCCGCGTACACAATAATTTCACATTTTTGACATTACAGCAATTTTTCGTAGCAAATAACTGAATTAATTAGACGTGGAGCCGAGAAAACCATCTTCTTAAGCATTTTTTTTTTGTAATAACTAAGGCTTCGATAATTTTTTTTTGTTAAGCCCTACCAGTATACATACACTATTATATATGTAGACACTTATTTATGTTTGGTTTATTTGAAATTTTCCACAAGTCTTCTGCTATTGGCTGAACCTTGCGGACTGTCTTGAAAAAGTTAGATAAAGTTCGACTTTTTTCCAACAGGAATAAAGTCGAGGAAAAGGGTTTAATAACTTTGTGGACAACTTTTTATTAACTTTTTTGACGCCGTGGGAGCCCCGTATAAATAGAAATTTTTCTTTCATCTCCATGCAATGGAAAGGCAAGGAGGCTTTTGTCGACGTTGTTTAAGTTTAGTTGTGCTTAAATTCGTTTACTTATTTTACTATTAACATTCTTGTTATTGCTTACTGTTTATTTTTATATTTTTCTTTTGTTCATTTTTCCAATGGCTAAATAAATCATCCAATCAATTAAACTTAAAAAAAAGTAACTAAACTTTAAATATAGAAAAAGATAAAAGAAAATGGATTTTTTTCGGTTTTGTTTTGTAACTACTACTTTTTAGTTCTTGCTTATTTTACTAATGTAGTTAACAATCTTGCTGTTTATTTTTTTACTGTTCAATTGATTTATCTTTTTAATATTTCTTTTCATTTTTATTAAATTTGAATTTATCTATTTATTTCTATCACTTCGTCTGTTTTATTCTATCTTATAAATAACAAGCTTAAATAATTTATTTATTATTTACTATGGTTATTATTTATTGTGATGTTTATTCATTATGATTATAATCAGTTGGTGACACATGAGAAACCGCATCCTTTTTCGATTTGTTACAGTTGAACAGGAGACATAAATTTATCATACGTTTTTGAGACACTCATAATTTATCACCTATTCCCGTTTTAACCTAATAAATCCAAATTTTAGTTGGTCATAGCCTGCTTAAATCGAGCCCTCTTTCAATATGCCTCTACAATGGTGAAAGAATATTTTAAAGACATTTCTTGATTTTTTTTTCTTTTTTTCATCTTTTAGGCACTCCCCCCCCAAAAAAAAAAACAACGTTGAGTTCGAGCTCTATGATAGTTTGAAACTGTTCTTTCGAAAATTGTGAAATTTTCCTTTAAGGAAGAAAATTTAAAGGAAAGAAAACCCTACCCCAAATATTAAGCAAATTCTAGATCAAGCATGTAATTCTTGCCCCCTTCTGGAGTTTTGAGATTTTACTTTTTCTGTCACAATTTCGTATGCTCTGCCTGCAATCAGCCCATTTTTAGGGTGCCTTACCCCTTCCCCTCCAATGAATTTCTTTGTACATGCCTATTGTTGTGCGTTCAATTTAGATGACCCTGTTTTTGGTGTTCCATTTTACATGGAACATATTTACCCTAAGGTGCTATATATTTTTTTAACCTGATAATTTCAGATTGTGATTGTCCACTGCTTGTTTTTTCTCTTAATATGAATGACCAATATTTTATTTAATTTTTTTTCTAAAACTTTTCGGGTTAGAGTTTGACCATTTAGACTTAATTACTTTTTCAAGATCTGTCAGTATATGAATTTTTTTGTCATCAGTATGAGTCCATTTCGACTGGTAATCAACAATAATTAATTGACAATTACTAATAATAATTCACTAACAAAAGCAATTCCGGTCTTCAATTGTCAATTAGTGAAGGTAATTGAAAAAGTAATTAAGTATATAATCTACTAACGCTGGCTGTAATTAATTTTTCAGGATGCGTGTTGGACCATTTAGTGTTTTTTCAAGATCTGTCAGTATATGAATGTTCATGTCACCAGCACAAGTCTATTTCGAACAGTAATCACCAATACTTCATTAACACTTACTAGCAATAATTTACTGGCAAAAACGTTTCCGTTATTTAATTATCAATTAGTGAAAGCAATTAAAAAAATAATTAGGTATTAGTCTACCATTATTGGCTGTAATTAGTTGTATAATCAGTCTAGAAATACAATCTGTAGACCTTGTTTTTCATTTCCTAGGTGCGAATGGAGAATGTGTCCGTTCTTGGCGAAGATGTCACTGTTAAAGATGAGGTTTATGTAAATGGGGGAACAATCTTGCCACACAAAACCGTTGGAGCGTCAGTTCCGGACCCCAAAATTATTTTATAGTTTGTTTTAGTATTTATTCTTTTCCTTTTTACTACTCACTCTTCTGTTGCTAATCAAAATAACTGTTTTATGGTTTGAGTATTTTATGATTGTAGATGTATGTTAATTCAGTTGAGTTATAGCTACTGTGTGTTGCTATGCAGAAGAAATCCAGCCTACAAAAGTAAAACATTTCTAGTTAAAACCTGGCTCCAAAAGTGAGGTTTTAGTCATACAGAAAACATAATACCTGCCTTATTGTTGTTGATTGTACCAAAGGCAACTTATATTTATTGTAGTTTATTAAATTTAATTGAATTTCTATATTTTTAAATTAAATATTATTTTAAATGTTTATTACAGCTTTTCGTGTGAAAGAAGCAAACGGTAATGTTCATTTTTATTTCCAGTTGATATATCTCAGTTAAAGGCTCATTAGAGACTTTCTGCATAATATCATCCAACAATTTTTACTCTGCTTAAGCGAAATTTTCATTTCAAAATAAGTGTAGCTGAGCCGTTCAGAAGCCAAATTGATAAAAGTCCGTTGAATGTAGAAAATTAGAAAGAAGACACTTTGCTGTTCTAGATTTTCATCAACCTATCAAAACAAATATCCATCATTAGGTGTTTGGGTATAGAAAATTCACGTAGGGTGGTATTTTAGCTCAACCCCTCTTTTGTTTAATGATTGCTCCCCTTCTCCTGAAAAAAATCCTGCTTACGTGCCTGTGCTGGGATAAATGTTAAAATTAACTTAGTCAAACTGGTTTATAATAAAATAATTTTGCATCCGATGACGAGGAAGTTTTTCCGTTTTGGTATTAATCCTTAGGAAAAAATGGATTCTAAGGATTGCTTAGAAGATATTTATTAATCTTTATTCTTAGAGAATATTTGTGATAAGAGTAAATCAAGTGGTTTGATGCTAAAAACTAAACAACAATAACAATAAAATGTCAAGGTTGATTTAGACCGCTTAGGATCTAGTGAGTTAAGTCTTCTGAACGGCACAATTATAGTTTGATTGAAACCATTACTCTATATTGATGCTGTCGGATTGTTTTTCAATTGCCTAAACTTTGTCTGAGACCTTTATATTATTGTGATCTTATCATTCCGTTTTATTATAAAGATTTGCATATAAAATCGAAATATTTAGTTTTCATTTTTCATGGTTTGGGAGTGGGTGGATGGGAATTATTTTGGGAAAATTTTAGTACTGTGGATATATCAGCGATATTGTAATTCTATAAATGTGTGTCGAAGTTTTCATGATAATATGAGCGACAAAGTTGCAGTAAGACACTTTTATAATGAGGAGTCTTTGTTGTTGTCACATAGTTGCATGTCTTGTTCTCAGAACTTGTCGTCATGTTCCACTAGTAGGATGCTTACCTACCATGCAGGAGGTCGTGAGTTCGAGTCCCTCTTAGGACAGGATTTTCCATCATTAGTTGAGGGGTATTGATCTTGGATTGGCAATTTTTGTGATTTAATTCTTAGTGATGGACTAATTGGATTTAGTCCTTTTCTCCCTCTACGGACGGTCCAGATAATATGTTTTTAGTTTTCTAAGTTACGCATTTTGTTCGCGTTTGGATTACAAAAAGAAATTATAACGATTATTTTAATGTCTATCAAGATATTCCTACTGAAATTTTCATAATAATTTCTGAAAATGCCGGGTTTGACCTCGAGAAAGGAGGATTTTACTGCCTTATGCTTTATGTTTAGTTTTTTCACGAGGCTGCTACTTCTACAAAAACTGTTTGACATCTACTAAGTGTGGTTTGATCAACACCCGAATGTATTTTAGGATAATTTTAGGCTGTTAATTTTGCTATGTCCTGGCTTGAACTATAGGTGAACAACTATTCGCCGCTAAGACTCGTGATTTTTTTTTTTCAAGGGTGGTAAATTGGTCGATAAGAAAAAATTTTCGATGAACAAACGTCCCTTTTTATTTTATTTTTTATTTTAAAAAGGGAATAAATGCCGCTTTTTATTTTATTTTTTATTTTAAAAAGGGAACAAATGTCCCTTTTTATTTTATTGTTTATTTTAAAAAGGGAACAAATGTCCCTTTTTATTTTATTTTTTATTTTAAAAAGGGAACAAATGTCCCTTTCTATTTTTTATTTATTTTAAAAACGGAACAAATGTCCCTTTTTATTTTATTTTTATTTTAAAAAGGGACATTTGTGAGGATTAAGTGAGGATTACTCTGGGTTTCAATTTTGAGTGAATATTTGTTGGCTAAATAGTTTTCCCTGATCAATTTTGCGCCGTTTTAATTTTTACCACTAAATTAAATCCTACTAAGGTATCTTGTTGACGTTACGCACAGTGTTTTCAGTTACAATTGACCTACTTTCTTGAAGATGTATCTATGGAAGCCTTTGTCATAGAGGTGGAAAAAAGAAATAGGCCAGGCTCTGTAAAATTTCGTTGATTTTGCTGTTAACCTTGATTCTCTCTGTTTTTACAATGGAATTTTTGCTATGGAAAAATAGAATAAATGATACCAAATAGCGAGAATCTGACCTCTATTTCTTTTTCCGCCTCTATGATAGTTGTGAGACTGACCCAGGTCATTTTACTGAAACAAACCTTGTCATCATTAGAGTGATTTTAACACTTGGAATGCCAAGTCTAAATACGAGTGTTAATCAGAAAAGTAATCTGTTCGGTATGGGATTTATTTGAGTGTTCTGTTGGAGTGTATTGTTTAAAGTTTTTATGTGCCATTTTTTATATTTGTCTTGTAAATGTTTTGTTTATGATAAAGAAAAAATTTTATACTATAAATTTGTATAAAAATTTGTTTCGGTTTTGGGATCTAATATCGATTATACAATTATTTACAATTTTATTTATTTGTTATCGAATAAACTTTTAAAAACATTTCGACTAATTGTAGTTCGTGCAAATCATATGGAAGACGAATTTCAAATAGCTTATACAGCTAACCCCTTTGAAAATATATGTCAAATGAAGGCGTAGATAGTAGGAAATTGAAGATACTGATGACATTGGTTTTATTATACATGTAGTTGGAATTGTGGAAGAAAGATCATCAGTAGAAGGGTATCTGCATCATAATTATTTACCAAGAGGTAAGGATAAGCAATCCTCCGTAGTGTATTCATGATTTTTGGAGGAGGAGGGGGCTTGAATTTTAATTCCTCCTTTTTTCGCCTAGGAGATTCATATAGGGATAAGATGGACGGAGGCTCTCAGGTCCTCCATTGTATATTTTTTTAAGAAAGAAATAGGTTATTGAACTAAAGGAAGTGACCTTATAAATGGATAGTTCTGAAGAAATTATACGGGGATTTTTTTCCCTTTGTTAAGCGGATTAGTTTGCGATTATTGTTTTGTAAAAAAGGGACATACAAAAAAATAATGAGGAAAATATTAAAAGCCTAGGTTTTATAGATGTGTTACTGCCAGGGAGAAACTGCGAAATAAATAGAAATAAAATATAGTAATGGATAATACTTCCAAAAAAAGAGACAAAACAAAGATTATCAACATTCCGTATTGATTTTCAGCTGTATCTAAGCGATTAAGTTGGATAAATCAGTTTCGTAGATTACCGGTAGTGGTGCCGCAAATATTCTTAAAAATTTCCTCTAGTTGAACAAGCTTCCATATAATTTTGCTTGAAAAATCAGATTTAGTCTTCCCCAGGGTATACATTTCCCTGTATGTATCAATTGATTTATTTATTAGATTCTCATTAAATGTTACATGACGTGTTTCTGGTAATTACATATGAAACTGCAGTTACAAATCTATTATTGACAATGGTACAACCTTGATTTTTAACCCTTTTTGCATATATACGCTACTTATATATAAAAATAGGTGAGAGCGCGTTTTGTGGACCGGGATTCATCTCTTTTTTGGGGCGGTAGCTCGCAGTTTTGAATGATTTGTTCTCATAAGGGTTTAATTGTCCTCTTCACAAAAAAATATATTATATTTGTTAATGCATCCTCCCGCGTACGTGGTATTTTAAGATAGGGCTTGCCTATCTCTTTATTGTTTTCTCTTCATAAGAGGGCCTTCTGGGATAGTATCAAGCTGTCCACCATTTTTTTCCGTCATCCCAAGAACCTAACCCGCTAGCTACAGACCTGGCTTAGATAGGTAACACTCGTCTCTCAAAAGAGAGGAGAATCACCTACCATTCGGTTGCCATCAGCGGCAAGTGACTATCAGAACCGGTACTAGCAAAAGCGTTGCTTTCTTCCTATTCGGATTGCTCTTCAGGAATCATTTGTTGTGCCACGGTCAGGGCTTCATATTCTAGGGGGATTGAACCCTCGATCACGATTTTTACAGCCATTGCTGGCTTCAATCCAACCAGTATTGGTAGATTTCTAGCAAAATACTCTTACTTATTGTCAGACAATGGGCAAGACAACCAGAGGCTGGATGGTGACTGAAATTAGAAGTTGCAGGCCCGTATTTGTGCCAACTACTATCAAGGGCATTATGAGAAGGTTGTTGTATTACCCCCAATGTTGCCCAAGTAGATCTCCTTCAACTTTCTACGACCACTTGTTCTATCTGATGGGACTGGAGAAATAAGGTGAAAATACATGGGAAATTCTTCGCTCTTTACTAAGTCATGCTATTGCATTGTCTATGATTG
Source organism: Artemia sp. Kazakhstan ARC1039 (assembly GCA_029168905.1). NCBI lineage: Eukaryota > Metazoa > Arthropoda > Branchiopoda > Anostraca > Artemiidae > Artemia > Artemia sp. Kazakhstan ARC1039. The sequence continues at coordinate 10,347 of JAQQPU010012566.1, read as the reverse complement.
GCGACTTCGAAACCTGTAAATACCAAATATGGTGAAAATAAAGTACCTTTTTTGAAATATATTCTTGCTGTGTCTTAATTTTGGACTTCCACATTTCAATATTCACTTTGTAATAAAGGAACTTAGACATGCCTAGATTTAGACCGTTGTGGAAATTGGGACCCGCTTTGAAAAAGGCTGGTTATTATCGCGAGTTGTTTTAGCGTGTTCATATGGTAATTTCAATTCTATGTTTGTAAGCATTAGCTTTAAAAGCCCTTAAGATGCATGTTTTAGCTTAAATCGAACACCCAACGTGGAATACGTACCAAATTAGCAGTTTTTGATTTAGGATGTTTCTTTAATCACTTAAGACGACGAACTGAATGAGCTCTAGACGGTTACGAGTTGAAAAATGTGCAGTTTGAGTAATATCCCCTACACAGATCCCAGTACAACCCTATCTTGATGCACTATTGGAGTCGCGAACCCCTCGTATCCTCTACACAGATTCCAATACAGTCTTATCTCGATATACTATTGGAGTTGCTAGCCTCTTGTATCCACCTATACTCCGGTCAGAGCCTTCGAGATAAAAATGTTTCCTGGAAACATTGCTTGCCAAGTTTATAGAACGTTTCGTTAAAAAAATCATTGCATGCCAATGTCTGGTCTTTGAGATAAGAATATTTCTGGAAATAAGCCAAAGATTATTGTCGCTGTACCCTGAGAATCCTATGTTGTACCTGCCATATCTGGATGTTATTATCTGAGTTTCGTTTGCCAACTATATTGTTCAATAGTTGAAGTGAACTTGAAGTGACAGGATGTCTAATAAACAAAGTTGCAATACGGATTCTAATATACAATTGGAATAGCTTTTTTGTGAAATCTAATAGTATCGAGCACACTGAATCTTTTGATGGTCAATGACACTTGTTTCGAAACCCAAATTGTAATGATACCAAAAATTGTAATGACTACAGCCGGCCTGATATCCTTTTTGTAATGTAAGGATCCTGAGCACACTGGTTTTCCATTACCGGTTTTTTGCATTAGCCTGGGCTCCCATGTTCCACTTCATTGCCCCATGTCTACCAGCAGGGCCCCCAATCCCCCCCCCCCCCCCGGGGGTGTTGCTCCCCCGATTTTTTTTAACTTTGAAATTTTTGGGAACTTTTTTCATGTCTTAAAAATAGACACAGGTACATAGAGAGACAGAGAGAGAGGGAAAAAGAGAGAAAGAGAGAGAGAGAGTCACACGCAGACGCATACACTGAGGGGCAGACAAACAAACGGTCAGAAACAGAGAGAGACACACATGCAGTCACACGCGCATACTAACACAGAGAGACAGACAAACAGACGGTCCGACACAAAGGGACTCAGAGAGAGACACATACGCACACAGTTACACACACAGAGACAGACTAACAGCCGGTCAGACACAGAGAGAGAGAAAGAGACAGAGAGACGCACAGTCCCACGCACACGCACAGATAAACAAACAGCCGGTCAGGCACACAGGCATAGAGCGAGATAGACAAAAAAACAAAAACATAGAGTAAGACACAGAGACAGGCAGAAAGAGGGTCAGACACACAGGAACAGAGAGAGAGAGAGGGAGAGAGAGAGAGAGAGAGAGAGAGAGAGAGAGAGAGAGAGATAGAGGGGAAGAGAGAGAGAGAGAGAGAGAGAAACACACAGAGTCAGACACACAAAGACACAGAGACAGGCAAAAAGACGGTCCAGACACAAAGGCACAGAGAGAGAGAGAAAGAGAGAGAGAGAGTAAACCACTATTAAAAGCGTCATTTCGTTTTGTTGTAATTGTTACACTACATGCTGCAAGAGGTGTAAAAGTGCTTTCAAACTCGTTTTCTGCTTTAAAAGAATCAACGGATTAGGTTATCTTCATAATAAAACATATTAGTAGCTGCGCTTCGACTGTAGTCATCTGAAAATTCTAATAATTTTTTACAGTAGTCGTTATACCAGTATAATCAATACTTTCAATACATTTTCTATTGATAATATTTTCAGCATCTCTGAGCAAATTAAATCAATTATTTATTAAAGCAGCTTCATCATTATTTCGCATATTTGTTCCATCCAATCGTGTTATTTTCACTTTTACATAGATGCAACTATCACTTGGAAGAATCCAAGATTCGACCTTTTTTGAAATGACATTATAATTTATTTGTTGAGATGCATTCATATTGTTTTCTCTAATTTCTGTATATTCACATTTGGTTGTAGAATCATCAACAATAGGCTTTTCAAATATTTACCAGTAAGGAGCAACAGCTTGATACACTACCATTTATATACGGAAAAAAAAATATTAAATAAACTTTAAAAGTCACTGTCACTGAGGGTGTCAACAAGAGCATCACTGTTGTAGTTTAAGTCCCTTCCCTAAAATCACTGCATCCAATAATCCTTTCCTCTGTTCATCAAGATGTTTATTGGAATATCTCTTGTTATTTGCAACCATATCTTTTAGAGATCTCACATCATTTAACTCTCTTTGATTATAATCTATCCAATCTCTTCCATATTCAATCGGCCTATTTTTAAATGATTCCAGTCGAGGTTTAATCATAGTGTTATACATGGAACGAGCTTCATCTTTTATGTTTTGAATTGGTCATGCTTTAAAAAAAACTACCGATCCAACTACCACATTGTCTTGTATACAACAATTGTTTCTTATTGATAAAAATTAATTATAGATAAATTCTATGAAACAATTTCATTAAACTTTTTCAAATCCAAAACATATTCAATATTCTCCCCATTCATATCAATTAACCAACCTAATTGATCAGTTATAGTTATTTTTAGCGGGTTGCTATATTCGTTTCAATTGATTGGAAAATATTGCTTTCCTATAGGGATCTCACAGAGTAGCGTTCCAGGTTCTGTTTTTGAAGCAAAACTCCAGATCACATCAGAAGTTGTATTCCCATTCACAATTGAACTATCCACTAATAGGCAGTGAATATGTATTTTATCAACATTTTTGTAGTAGTAGGAACTTTAGTACCTTCATTATATTTACTAATTAGTTCAGCTCCATTTTCAAACCCTAAAATAAAACATCAATCACTTTTAAACCGAAATTTATAATTCTCTTTCAAAATTTTTAATTCTCTCTCAAAACAATTTCATTGCTGCTAAATCGGATGATATACTGATTGGGTATCGATCTAGGGATAGATTGAAATAACGAGTTAAGAAATAATCTAAACCCTCTTCATCATACAACTTATTGGGTATAACGACGTTTACCCAGTCATCCTTATTTTTTCCCTGTATTCAAACGTATTGTTTTTAAATTGATCACTAATGTTGTACCATGGATACCATAGTGTATATTGAATTAAAGCTATTTCTTAATCAGAGTTTCGGTCTAACGTGATCGGATTACTTGTATAAGATTGTTTGATTTCACTTTTGTTACCACTAATAATAATCATGCTCTAAGGCACGTTCTTGAATTATATAACATAAAAAAAAACAAGTTTTTTCAACTGAAAGTAAGGAACAACATTAAAACTTAAAACGAACAGAAATTATTTCGCATACGAAGTCATTACCTCGCTCTTTACGCTAAAGTACAAAGGCCGTTTAATTAGAATAGATAGCTCTTTTGAAATTACTAAGAAAAACTTTAGCGTAAAGAGTGAGGTATTGACCAGGGACAGAACCCCTCATATACTTAATCATTTCTGTACGATTTAAGTTTTAATATTGCTCCTTACTTTCAGTTGAAAAACTTGTTTTTTGTTTAATTTATGATCATTTTTAAATAATTCTGGGAAATATTGCGCCCCCTTCATAGAAATGTCCCTTCCCCCATGAAAATATCCTCCATGGAAAGATCCTCCCATGTAATCCCCTCCCCCGACCTTTCACCAGAAAAATCCCTCCTGAAAACGTCTCTATACCAATACTCTATAACCAATACTATATGTAACTAATGTGCAAAGCTGATAACTTGAAGCCCTTCCCCCGCGGACTGTGGGGATTAAGTCATCCTCAAAGACATAGTTATTAGGTTTTCGAATGTGCTGAAGAAAATGGATGTCTCCCAATTTTGATCGGATAATTTTTGAAAACAATGAGCGTCGGAGGGGGCCTAGTTGCCCTCCAATTTTTTCGGCCACTTAAAAAGGGCACTAGAACTTTAAATTTCCATTTGAATGAGCAATCGCGATATTCTACTATCACTGGGTCGATACAATCACCCCTGGGACAAAACAAACAAAACAAGCAAACAAATAAACACGCATCCCTGATCTTTGGTCTGGCAAAAAAAAAATACAAAATTGCACATGTTACAGCTAGAAGCTTGAAACCTGTACATTAGGGTTTTCTGATATGCTGAATTAAGTTTCTATACCTTTTAGGGGGCGTTTCCCCCTTTTTTCGAAAATAAGGAAAATTTTCCCAGGCTCATAACTTTTGATGGGTAAGATTAAACTTGATGAAACTTATATATTTGAAATAATCATAAAAATCTGATTCTTTTGATGTACCTATTGGTATCAAAATTCAGTTTTTAGGGTTTCGGTTACTATTGAGCCGGGTCGCTTCTTGCTTACAGTTTGTTACCACGAACTGTTTGATCTCTTTGTATTTCTCTACTTTTCACTGTACTCGCTAACAATTTATTCAACTTTATAGGATACATTTATAGGATACATTTATAGGATACATTATAGGACAGTTTTTATTGAATAACTTTCGAGAGTCCCTTTTCGTAAAAACCACTAGTAATGAGTTCATGAGTACTATCCGACAGTTCATACGTTATGGGGGGTTGTATGTTTCAGTGCAGGTATTTGAAACACGTAAGTTGTGTAATTTAGTAGGTAACCTTATCAAACAAATCCTAACTTTTATTAATTCTAACCAAATCACCAACATTGAATTTGTTTATTGATGGTTTTTGAACTTCGACGTCAGGAAATAAATTAGTGTACGCCTTGTTTTCATTTCCGATCTACATCGCTTCTATTGTTTTCATTTTGATGGATCGCTGATAAGAATTGTTATAATTGTCAACGAAAGAGCGTAATATATCCATCCAACGTTATGTGTTGTTATGAGTAAAATATTTCTATAATTTCTCTTTGATCTTTCTATTAAACCGCTCAACAATTTGAGCTTTCAGTTCACTTTCAGATGAGAACGAATGAATTTCATGACTTAAAAAATGCTTGAACATTTTTCATAACAAATTCTTTACATTTATCTATTTGTAATTTTTTAGGTTTTCTCTTTTTAAATAAATCCGTAAAAGTATTAATAATTTCCTTACTCGTTTTACTCTTTAAAGGAACAGACCAAATATATTTACTAAAACAATCGATGACTGTAGGAATGTAATTAAAATTATTATTTTCACTTTTATATTGCTGCATATCAACCAAATCTGCTTGCCACTGGCCATCAACACTTTGAATGTAAATGCGTCTTCTTTTCAATGTATGATAAGGTGGATGGTGTAAAGAATAAATATTTTGATTTTGCAGCATTTTTTTTATTTTAGTTTTTGATACATAAAACCATGTTCTTTTAATTTTCTATGTAAAACACCTATCCCTGAAAAGTTTGAATAATAGAATTCTAAAAGTTTGTTTTCTACGTTACTCTTGCCAGTACAAATACCACTTGCTTTTATCCAGGATTTTTGTTCATTGCTTCCTTTTTAAAAAAAAACTATTTTTCTCGCGACCACAAGGTATATTAATACCTTTAATCATTGGCACATCATTTCTTTTTTAAATTGTCCGAGTTAAAGACTTGGTTGCAATAACCTTTTTACTTCGCATACAGTAAATATCCTTGTATTACATATTTAAATTATTAAACAAATTTAAATTATGAAACAAAACACAAACAGATTTCCATGTCCTCAAGAAAATCTCAAGAATAGTAAACAGCAAGCAATAAAATTCCTCAGGCTTGACTATTTTCAAGATTTGGAATTTTGTTTAATAAAATCAGCTGCTAATAAATGGCAGACATTGCACAAGTGATTACAAGTTGGTTACAACGAAAATCCATTTAATAAAAATACAAAATCAATTACCGCATTATACAATTCAGGAATTGTGTTCATTTGCCAAAGACCATAATTTCAAGATTATTGGCAAAAATTTTAAAATATTCAGTACCGTCAATGATTAATTTAATAATAAAATATCATTGTGCCATCACTATATTCAACGGGCACGAAATACAAAAAGAAAAAAAAAATCAATATCACTACAATATTGAACCTGAATTAAAAGTAAAATTAGAAAATGAAACCAAAGAAAAGAATAAGATCATTTCGGATTAAAAACTTCAATTTAATAGTGTACGAAATAAACATATTACTGAACTCATTTTTTTAAAAATCAAAACAGATTTCAACCGCTCGAAATTATAATGAAGTGAAGAATAAAGTAAAAAATATCTTAATAACCAAATAGAAATCAATAAAAAGGATATTGATGAAAATCTACATTTCATTTGAGATGTAACTGGTAGAGAGAGTGTTAAAAAAGAACGAAATATTGATATTTCAAATATATTTATAAATAAGAAATAAAATACGAAAACTTCAAGATACTCCAGCGTAAATGTTTAAAGATGAGGAACAAGATAATAACCCAAGTATCCAAAGGATTATAGAAAATTCTCTTTTGGTTAATATTTCAATGAATGCTAATGGAGCTGATTTTGGAACACTATTTGGCACTGCTGTTTGAAATTAAAAAGAATAAAAAAAATTATAGATAGTTATAGAGTTCAATTTACAAAAGGTGTAATATTTCATTCTAAGAAGGATAATGAAGAACTCGAACCTATTCATTATCATAGCTATCTCTGGATTTTTAATAAAAATAGTGACATCGACCAAAGCCATCTAAATATTAATCACATGAATATGCATACATTAGTCATAGAGAATACACCCAGACCTGACTTTCAATTTGTGCAGGTAGATGGAATAGATTATTAAATGACCAGATTACCAAATTATGTGGGCGGTAATTATAAATAATTACCTGAATTTGTAAAAAATAACAACGCATGCATTAATGTAAAAAAGAATGATAATAAATACTTTCTTTGGTCAGTTTTAGCTTATCTTTACCCAGCTAAAAACTATGTATACAGACTATCAAACTATGAATCTTATGAAAACTAATTCAACTTTAAGGAATCACTAATTTTCCTATGGATATTCAAGATATTTATAAATTTGAAAATAAAAATAATAATAAAATTTTTTTATTTGAAAAAAGTGAAAATAAAGTTGTTAGAGTGCATATTCCTAAAACTAAGATCAATGGAAAAACTGCTACACATGTGATTAACCTACCCAATTTTAATAATCATTATGTTTAATTAAAGATTTAAGTAGATTGTTATCATCACAGATTTCGAAACAAAAAATAAGAATTAGTCTATGTAAACTCTATGGAAGGCACTTTAATGAACAAGAAAAACTGAAAAACTTAATAAAAAAGAAAATGGCGTAGATCCTGACATCCTTATGCCAAAACCAGGGTCTAAAATTGAATTTAAGAATATAGCTAAACAAATGAAAGTGCCTTACTGTATTATAGCTGATTTTGAATCATATAGAAGAGTTTAATCAAAAGAGAGGTGAAAAGACAATTAAAGTAGCAGAGTAAAAGCCATTTGCTTATGGATTCCAAGTAAATTGTTCTTTTGAAACAGCACAAAGTAAATATTACGAATACTTTGTTGAAGATGCTAGCGGGCATTTTGTAACACCATAACAGAAGTGTGTAAAGAAATGGCCAATGAGTATGGAAATAGACAGAGAGAACATGGTAATAAGTAGTGTAGAGAATGTATGTTCTGGACCAAATGATCAATCAATCCAATTTACCCCTTTTTCAATTGAAATTAAATTTAAAATGAAAATTTCGAACATTTTTACAATTTCCCATCATGAGCTTTAAGATCAAAATATGTCTTGCGAAATAAGAATTTGATGCATGATTTACTTATATTCAGTACTTTATATATACTACTGATAATATGTAATAGTTTAATATGATTTAATATTTCATGGATAGTTCGACATCAATATCTATATAATTATTATTTTATCTTTCTCTTTTCCTTCAGTAACCTTTAAAGTCATACCTGTATCTAATTTAGAAATTTCTTTTGAAAATCAGCTGCTGTAGGATCAAATCGTTTTGGTGCAAAAAGGTCAACTGTTTCACCTTTAAAGTTATTAGCAATAGTGAGTTTATTTGTATAGTAAATGAATAAATTTGGAAGTTTAGGAAATAAAACCAGTAAAGGTAACAGTGAAAGAAGATCACATGATGATAATGGTAATCTTGAACTGCAGGGTAAGCGCTTGATTAATCTAGGTGATGCAAAATCAGAAAATGATGCTATTACTTTACAAAAAGGTGAAAATTATTTTAAATGATTTCAAGGGTGAAGTTGTTAGCCAACAAATTCTTAAAAATCAGTATTTTAATGAGGATATTAATAATTAACTAAAATTTATCAATCACCTAACAATATGTTGACTAGAATCGATGAAAATACCTTAAGAACAACAAAAGAAGATGTGAAATTGTGGAAAATAGAAGAACTGAAAATGTTGCAAACCCAAAAAATGGTGCAGATGAAGTAAATCTTTCAACGTTACTCAATTTCAAGCAAAAAATTATGAAAGACCAAATCCTAAACAATTTTAAATTAAGGGAATATAAAAGCAAGTACACTAAAATTTATCAATCACCTGACAATATATTGACTAGAGTTGATGACAAAGGAATTTTAGTAAAAAATAGCTTAAAAGTAACAAAAGAAGATATTAATGCAGAAAATAGAAGAATTAGAACTGATGCAAACCCAAAAAATGGTGCAGATGCATCTAACCTTTCAAAGTTATTCGTATGCTCGAAGGGCCTTATGCAGTTATCTAAACGTTTAGACAATTTTGAAAATGTTATAAGTAATATATTTGAAAAAGATCCCCATGAAACATTTCAAAAGAGAATGAAAGGAATGTTGAATTAAAATAAGTAATATAAGATTTTTTATTAGATAAAATAATTCACTAATAAATGGAAAAATTTATTGACCATACAATTTATCTATCCCCTTTTCAAAAACGAAAAATTTTAGAATTCTTTAAGGCTAAACAAAAATGTCAAATTCATGTAAATCGCAGTAGAAAAAATGACAGTAAACCTGTTAAATTTCTTTTATACCAAAGGCAAGTGAATAAAATAGAAAATTTTAAGAAAAAAAAGGATGTAATATTGACGTTTTGTAGAAACAGATGGCCAAAAATGTAGGATTTTTACCGTTTTTGATACCTTTAGCTGTTATATTTGGAAAATCTACATTAACTAGTTGTCCTGAAGTCTTAGGAATGTACACAGGCATAAAAGTTGCTTATATTTATGCTTCTGGTATATCTGCTTTTGCCATGTTACCTCTTGCTTCTTTAAGTCATGGCACAGTTCTGATTGAAATGCTTGAAAAACATCTAAGAATACCAGAAAGAAAGTTTGAGTATAAAACTGCTTATTCATTCTTTTTAGAATTGGTTGCTACGTTTGTGTGTGTGTGTGTGTCTCTCTCTCTCTCTCTCTCTCTCTCTCTCTCTCTCTCTCTCTCTCTCTCTCTCTCTCTCTCT
>JAQQPU010012565.1:0-10792 GCA_029168905.1 Artemia sp. Kazakhstan ARC1039 | reverse complement strand
ATATGTATATATATATACATATATGTATATATATATATATACATATATATCCTCTTTTTTCTTTTCTTTAGTGCCATTTTATTGTTTTGTACAAATATATTTTTTCTGTTGTTAATAAGTTTATATTTTACTTATAATTTTTTTTCTGAATCGTGGTAGCCACTTCTGTGCCAGACATAATCTTACGAAGGCTGCTTTGGTATTTGAAAGATCCCCCCTATAGAAAGGGTTACCAAGTATGTAAATAAAATTTAAGATTTCTTTGCCTATATCTACATAGAAAGGTTTTAATTTTCCACCCTATAAAAGGAGGGCCATGGTCTGCCTTTAAGATTGTCCATCTTAGTATATACTTGCGCTAGTCCATGCTTTCATGGACTGCCACTTAGAGGAACCGACAAACTAGTACTCTTTGCTGTAACTCGATTAAGTGGCGCTTATCCAGTTTAGTCTGGTCCAGCTATTGAAGCGGTTGAATATTTTTCAGTATATACTATTATTACAATGTCATTTACTGACTTTTAATAGCCTTTTTTATTGAGATTTAAACGTGATGCTCCGTAAAGGTAAGCACAAAAATTTACAACAATGTCACCAGTAGTTATCTCTTCCCCTCCCCGCGTGGGCCTTATACAAAGAGTGACTTTCTTACTTTATTTTAAGTCTAAGGTAAATGTCCTTAGACTTTTCAGCCAATAGCTAATCTGGAAAATATGGCATTATAACATAGAACGGGTAACAGTTTCTTTGGAGACTTTTCCAATTAGATAATAGTCAGTTTGTTTTTGGATGCTAAGAAGACAAAATGTGTTTTTTGTTTTTTTCTAGAGGCAAGTGACTATATCCATCGTAGTGAATGCATGTAGATAGTTGGTTTTGTTAAAAGATGACGTATTTAATGTGTAGTTTGAGAAATCTGCCACGTTTTCTTTCCCGGCTCAGTCATTGATTGAAAATTCCCGTTTTTTTGGGGGGGGGGGGAGTGCTTAGCAGATTTAAGTTTTGTGTTTGCGAGAAGGGTGTAAACAATTTTCTTTCCGGTTCTTACTATATATATGTTACTGTGAATGTCCGAATTACCTTTTTTCTCGTTGGATTTAGTCAGCGTTGCCAGTCAGTTTTTTCAGTTTTATGCAAGGTTTGATGGTGACAGGTTAGGTTAGATTAGGTTTTTAACCCATTTTTCTAATTATTAACCTAATTTAGCCTAATCTAACTTTAACTTTTACCATCAAAACTCATAAGACTGAAAAAGCTGATTCGCAGAGCTAATTGAATCGAAGCAGAAAAAAAAGGAATTTGGGACATTCACAGTAACATATTTACTATGTTTTTTTTATGCCTTGTACACTCTTTGACTAGTTGCTTATAGGGGAAATTCATTATAAAAACATATCGCTAGTGCTGATTTGATTTGAACCCGCGGTCTTCCGCTAACTAGGCTGGCAATTCTACAGCCATGATGGCTCTCCGACAGATTCTGTGGGCAAACAATTTAATTAAAATCTCAAGTGAATTGAATTGTATTTTCGTTTTTTTCCAATTTATTATCACTATTGATTTATTCTGTCATTTTCAGAGCCTATTTACTTCTTATTTATCATAATTGGCTTTTGTTTTCCAGGCAACTAGTACCTGAATTGTCTGGAAAGCTCTGTGTCCTTGATTGTTTATTAGCGATGATAAAGCGAACAGGAGACAAAGTTGTGCTCGTTTCCAACTACACACAGACTTTAGACTTGTTTCAAAGGCTATGCAGTCTCAGAAACTATCAGTATGTTCGACTTGATGGATCAATGACTATAAAAAAAAGAGCAAAGGTAACGTTCCTCTTCTCTTTTTTTTTACTACTTATAGGCTAAGGTTAGTTCGATAATAGATGGCACAAATAATGTTGTCTCTAGGTATTTTTTTATACAAGTACATAACTTTCTTTTTTTATAGATTTCTTCTATTTGGGTAGTTAAAAAATAATTATAGATACATTCTCTTTTTTATAGACATCATCCCTTTTTTTTCTATACATGTCTTTGATTATGATAGCTATATTTCTGGTGTAAAATTTTTTTTTAATTATCCTCTATGGCAAAGAAAAAAGTTTTTTTTATAGCCATTTAGTTATATAAATCCTAAAAATGTCACAAAGTATTTTGCGGTATTGTTCTCGCGTCTTCTTAATGTGAGAGGCAGAAACGTGACAGTAAGTCGAAATGGGAGGGAAAAAGACCTATCTACATGTGGAGGAATGGAGGCTTCCTGTGTTGGAGGGACCCAGAAATATCCATCAGCTCCCATCTCGTTGAAAATCTCACCGGTCCCCCTAAGCTTTATCTTTATGTCCCTAGATTAAAGCGCAACAGACATACTTGAGAGTGTGGAAGTTTGGCGTTACGTTATTTGTAAAAATAAATTAATTATATTTGACACCTTAAAAGTCAATATCTTCTTGTATGAATTGTCTGTTATGTAACTGCAATGATGCTATTATTGTACATATCTGTAGAGATATTAGTGTTTTTATTCTTTTTTTCTATTTGCCTGAGAACTGCTATCAGTTATGTAGCCGATTAGTTATATTGATTTACTGTTACGGTCTTGAAAAAGTCCTCAGTTATCTGAGCTGCTTAATCAATTTAATAATGATTTACCATCAGCTCAAATGTGGGTTATGAATGGAGATACTGGGTAAATATACCTTTGAACGGGATTAAAGGGGAATAGTTTAATTTAATTTAGATTTATTTTAATATTTTGTTGAAATGTTTTTATTTTGTTAAAAAATGGTTTAACTGTTCCCTATCTTGAAAACAGTAACGTTTTGTTTGCGTTTGGTTGTTTATGTTTGACTTGTTAGATGATTTCACCAACTATATGTTAAATAATAATAATGAAGTAAAATTATTTCAGTTCATTTACTCAGTTATGTTTATTATTGTTTTTGTGTTTTTTTCGTTGCTATTGTTTAGTAGCATGCTCTCGCAAGCTTAGATTCTTTTTTAACTGCTGATTATTTTTTTTTTATTTATTTATTTGCTACTACTATTGGAATTGTTTTTTCTTGTTTCCTGTTTCTTTAAAAAAAAAATTCTTCTTCTCAAATTTACATCAACTTTCTTAATTCTAGATTGTTGAAAAGTTCAATGACCCAATCAGTTCTGATTTCGTGTTCATGTTGAGCAGCAAAGCCGGTGGATGTGGTCTAAATTTAATTGGTGCTAATAGGCTGGTTATGTTTGATCCAGATTGGAATCCGGCAAATGACGATCAAGCAATGGCTCGTGTTTGGAGGGACGGACAGAAGAAACACTGCTACATTTATCGTCTTTTAGCTGTGAGTCCTTTCAGTCAATTATTAGGTTATTCTATCTTGTTGTAGTTGCATAAAATAGGGGAATTCAGCTTAAGAACCCTCTGAATATTCCTCATCCCTATATCAAAGTGAGAAATGCACTAAAACTTGAATTGCTGGGTTTCAAAAAGCTCAATCAGTGGTATGTTACATAACATGCCCTAAAGATAAAACTGAAAAATGTATTCTAGATTTTTGAGACCTTGTATTATCATAGGCAGCTCAATAGCGCTGCCTAAGTAAAGAACGATGTTGGCACAATGTATTGTTTTTTCATTTTATTTTTTTTCTAGACCGGGGCACTTCGTAATGAAGGAGCTGTCGTAGAAACTTCGAAAAGGGCTCATTCGATTAGAAAATGGAATGGCTGGTTTCCTTTTTAATAGTCGAAAGTTATTGGAAGGTAACTAACACCCCTTCCATGCCCACCATTCCCCAAACACATCCAGTCAAAATTTTGAGATAGCCATTTTGTTCAACATAGTTGATTTCCAGATAGAAATTATGTTTTTGAGGAGGACACTCCCCCACAGCCCTCAGGGCAAGGGTTGTAAGTTATGCCCTGGGGGCATATAAGTTTATTATAGAAAGCTTTGTCGTAGAAACTTCAAAAAGGGCTCATTCGATTGGAAATTCAAAGGGCTAGTGCCCTTTTTAATAGTCGAAAGTGATTGGAGGGCAACTAACCTCCCTCTCACGCCCACCTTTTCCCCAAACACATCCAATCAAAAATTTTGAAATAGCCATTTTGTTCAACGTAGTTGAAAGTTCAGGAAATTGGGTCTTTGAGGATGACAATCCCCCACAGCCCTCAGGGCAAGGGCTGTAAGTTATGTCCTGGGGGCATATAAGGTTTTCATAGAAAGTGTTGTCGTAGAAACGTCAAAAAGGGCTCATTTGATTGGAAATTGAAATGGCTAGTGCCCTTTTTAATAGTCGAAAATGATTGGAGGGCGACTAACCCCCTCTGACGCCCACTTTTTCCCCAAACACATCCAATCAAAATTTTTAGATTGCCATTTTGTTCAACGTAGTTGAAAGTTTTGGAAATTAGGTATTTATTTAAAAGAATAAAAAATTATATTAAATGTTTTCGCATATAACTTTAAAAAATAAAAATTAATTAAGATTTTAAGGAATAAATGTCAGCATATGTATATTAAACTGACAATGCACATTTTTTCAGTAAATTCATTTGAATTTTTTCAGTAAAGTACAAATTATATTCTGGGTTTCAAAAGTATAGGGTTTAAAACCCTACTCAGATTAATTTCTGTTTGTTTAGGGTTTCATTTGTTTATTGATCCTGATTTGTGGTAGTTGTACGCTTGGTAGATTATTTAATTCTATTTTTTGCATTTTGGTTTAATGGAGTTCTTTACTTTTTTTAAAAAAACTTAATTTGTACAAAAAGTTTTTTTGATTAATTTAACACCAAATATCAGTAAAATTAAATTGAGAAATTGAATACGATTAAGATTTCCAGTGGGTAATATGTTTGTGATTGGTTATATAGGTTTTGGCTATTATATGCATGACTTATACAATAAAGACTGGGTACAGGGGCGTCAGCTCATAAAAATGGAAGAGGAGGGGGGGATGTATTTTTCAAAATCACTTCGCAGTTGTTTTTTTTTTAGTTTTTTAGTAAAAATACCAAAAAAAGGTATTGTACGACGAAAATACGAAAAAAGGTATTTTCAAGCCTAGGGAAGAGGGGGAAAATAATTCTAGAGGGCAATTGCCCCCCCCCCCCCCATAACGTACCAGACTGTGTGTTAGGGCTTTTTGTTACCACTGAATTAAGGTTTTTGAATGCGTCCGAGAGCTAGTTGACTTGGCTATAAAAATCAAGAACAATTTTGATGTTAGAAGTCCCAGTTTCAAGTACTTCTATGTCCAAGATACGTTGACATAGGGCATTTTTAGAAAAATTTGGAGCTTATGAGTATCTTGGCCACCAATAAAAATGGGGATAATAGATTGAATTAGCATATAGGACTGGCTGAGCTTAAGGGGTTGGTTTATCTCTTAGGCCCCATTTGACACAATAATCAGCTTGATTGTCAGTTTAATCCTCAGTTTGACACGAATATGACGTAAATCTTTTTGAAGTAGTGCAGCCATATTTAATTAACAAAGCTACTAATTGACAAAAGAGTATGACAGCGTATTGATATGAATTGTACAGTAGTCTAATCGGTGTTTCACTGGCATTTGTAAAAGTTTATTCACTGGCCGATCTGTAAAAGGGATTTTTTTTTTTCTTTTATAACTAGTCTTTTCAAAGAAAAACACGATTAATGGAATTACACGATCTAAAGAATTTAATACATTAGAGTGAATTCATTGCCCGAGAGGGCGAAGGTTCGAATCCTAGTGTACCCAATTATTTGGTTTGGTAAGCTCAGCCAACCCCCCATTGCACTTCCTGGCTGAAGGGCCAAGAAACGGAGATCAGCACCGCCGGTAGGGACTGTAAAGTCCAATGCCGTATTATTTACCTTATTTACCTTTTATATTCATACGCCATGAATTTAGTGATATGGTTGTTTTTTTTTTGTTTTTTTTTTTAGCATATTCTAGTTGTTCATGCATATTATCCTAAAGGGATCAAGGCTATGGTCCTGCTCATACATTTTTTGACAATTGAATTTTGTTTTTAAGAAGTCTTCGAGTATGGCAAAAAACATTCATTGTATGTTGAAGCCAGGTTTATTACATACACTCGAGAATGAGCATATTATGGAATTTAAGGGATATGTGCGTAACCCCCTTCACCTTTGACTTGAAGGCACTATTTTATTTTTTTAATGCCTACATTGGGTAGCTATGAATCGAAAATTAACTGTTGTTTTTTTATTTTAATTTGAAAAAATTTTCCACGTGGTTTGAGATGGGAAGTTTTTCCTGACTATTAACCTGTTTGAACAAACTGGATGATATGACTTCTAAAATATTTAGTTTTTAACTAAATTGAAGCAATTCACAGTTTATACGCCATGACTCAGTCATGTGGTCGTTCTACTGAAAATAAAAATTTTATGTATCATTTACTGTAACCATTCATTAATGTAATTGCTTTTTTCTCTTCAGCCATTTTTTCCCTTTATTTCTGCTATTTAAATTAACCACCATATTGTTGAGAGATAAGTAATGTACCTCTTATCGGTGAGCCACAGTTTACTACATTGGCGAATCCAGGTGGTGAGGGCCCCCCTAACGTAGTCAAAAGTAGTGTGATTTTCTTATTTAACGCAAGTTTGCGCTAATTGAAGTTGCTCCTAACGCAAGTTTATCGGATCAACCTATTTTGTACCCCCCCCCCTAAAAAAAATCCTGGATCCACCCTTGGTTTATCTCATTGGTGTTTAGACGCATCATAATTTGATCATTTACAATCATATGACTTTTGTCAGCAATACCATCAGATAGCCATAAATTATCATCGGTTTTCTGCAGATTTTGGGTTTCTAGAAGTATTTGGTTCGTTGAGTGGTCTTTATTTTCTTGCTTGGGGTTAAGAACATCTTTGGATGAAATTAAAATGAAATGGTGATATAGTTAGTACTAAAACTCTAAATTTTAAAATCTGTGTTGTTCGTGGTATTTAGCCACCTAGAGTTATATCGGTAGGCCACAACGCCACTGGCGTGGTAATATACGGGTGTCACCACTTATTGGAGGGGAAAGCCCTGGCCCCAAAATATAATATGATGCCGCGTCTACCACACCGGTTCTGCAAATATCGGGTTTGGTACTACCCGATTTTACAGTATATCTCCTTTCTATTAATTAGGCCAGTTCGCACATAGGTTTGGTCACTGCAGGAATCAATTGCCATTTCGACTAATTCCCCGTTCAATTTTCCGTACATTTTATGCGACTCTGCAAATGCGTAATTTTTTTCCTTATTATGGGTCATGGCCCAGGCTGTCGTTTTATGTGGTTTTTGGTCATGTTTACTGGGGCAGTTTCTGGCAAAATGCCCCGTGGTACCACAGTTATAGCAAGTTAGTTCTCCTTGCGCTGTGCTATAGTGCCTATTTTTGTTATACTCTCTGTATTGAAATATGTCTGTCTCCTCAACTTCCTCTCTTATTTCGGTCCACCTATTTGCCATTTTCGCCATTTCTTCGCTTGTTTTTGGGTTCTTTTCTTTCAAACATATTTTCAATTCTCTGTGGGTATTTTCTAAAAATTGTTCCATTACTGTTTTATCTATTATTTCCTTTATCTTTTCTTTTATTTCTTCCGGGTCTTCTAACATTCTATAGTTTTCTAACTCTAACCATTTTAAACACATATCTTTCAATTTGTACCCGTGTTCTTTATAAGTTTCGTTGTCTCGTTTTCTTTCGCTTCTAAACCTTCTTTGAAAATGCTCGGGGGAGAGTTGAAACTTTTCAAAAATGGCTTGTTTTAGTCTTTCAAAATCTTTTGAGTAGTGCATTGGTAATGCTTTATATGCAATTTGTGCTTTGTAGTTAAGAAGGGGCTGTAATTTTGTCACCCAATTTTCTCTCGGCAATCCATTTAGTTGCGCAGTTTTTTCAAAGTTGTAGAGGTACAAATGTGCATCTTAATTCTCTTTCATTGGTTGAAAGTTTATTGCATGCATTATCTCTATTGTAGATGATTTCTGAGGCTCTTGGGAATTTCTCCCTGCAATAATTTGCATTAGTTCTCTTCTATCCTCCCTATCTGCCTCTTCTTTTCTCTAGATATTCTCTCTTTCTCTCTTTCTATTCTATCTTTCTCTCTTTCCTGTCTATCTCTCTCTCTTTCTTTCTCCATGAAATTTAATAGTTATTGTGTCATATCCATTTGAGTGCTTTTTCGCGAGCTCCTGCTGGATCTCGATTCAACACTGCTCCTTCTACTCGGATTACTTTGATTCCGCCTGTCATTATTTATTCTTAATTCATTTTCTGAATCTGTTCGTTCTCTATCCGTATTGCCTCTTTCTTTATAGGCTACTCTAGCCCTTTCGTCCTCTTTTCTATTCTTTCTAATTTCATCTTTCTCAGCCTGCATTTTTCCCTCATATTCTCAGTGCTCTCTCTCAAAGGCCTCCATATTAGCCTTTCTTTCTAATTTCCTACTTTTTCTATGGGCTTCACTCGCCCTTCTCGGTCTTGAGTTAATCTCATCTCTGTCCGACATAATTTCAAAATCCTGTTAACTTCAAATTACCTCTTCAGTCTAAATGAAAATTCTCTCACCCATGTAACTTCCGGTCTCTCGCGAAAATTGCTGTGTGTCAGTTAGCCTTATATTTTTGCTGACTAATTAGTTGCGCGATATATTGATCCGTAAATTTTTCAATTATGATCTAACAAGGCACAGCCCATAATAGATCTTCATAATTCTATTAATTGATTCCGTTTTTTTCTCTTTATATGTAACCACAATAGGCTACTATCACTATGTAGGCTAACTCAACTAGTCGCTTCGAAAACGCGGAATTCTTTTACTATCAAGTTTACTGATAGCTCCTTTTCTTGCTGCCGCCAATGTTCGTGGTATTTAGCCACCAGTGTTATACCGGTAGGCCACAACGCCACTGGCGTGGTAATATACGGGTGTCACCACTTATTGGAGGGGAAAACTCTGGCCCCAAAATATAATGTGATGCCGCGTCTACCATACCGGTTCTGCAAATATGGGGTTTGGTACTACCCGATTTACAGTAAATCCTGTCCCAGGGTATGATAACGCGATCGAGTGGTCAAATGGCCACTTTCTAAAGCCAAGTGTACCCGCCTTGGGTTACGGCTAGAAAATCTCTAACTCTCCTTGGAGGTAACAAACCTCCCTGTCAATATAATAATGACGGTACCTCGTAGCTCTATTCCTACCCTGCCTGGGTTACGGAAACTAGTACACAGTTTGTAGAAAATACCTTACTTGTATTCTTCCAAAGGGTCACAATAATCACAAAAATATATCTCCCCGAATGGAGTCCAAACGCAGACTAAAAAAATATGATAATAATAGGTACAGCAGCTGTTCATAGGGGTGGACCTTCGCTTGGCCCAGCCAATCATCCCAATCCCCATTCAAAACCAATTCTACCTCTTAGCTTTATCTTTCAATGACTCCAAACCAGGAAGTACAAAAATAGAACTTACTTCAAAGCTTACTAATTGCGACGCCTCTAACTTAGCAACGAGAATTTAACCTGTCTTTTGAAATTATACTATAAGCAAATGTAATTAAGAAAACGAAAACAGGTCATTTATCTGAAAGGAAAAGAAACAGGGGTTGGAACCCCAACATGTGTGTATACTTCACAATGATATATCGTTCTTGAATTTTGACAAAGCTAATATTTTTTCGTGGTCCCCCCTAGATTTTCTTGCCTCCTAGATTAAACAAAAATTCTTTTTGCCGATCCCCTTGAAAATGCTCTTTTTTGGTGTTTTCATTAAAAAAGGAAAAAAAAAATCACCAAGGTCCTCCTTCCCTAGATTTTGAAAAGACCTTAGGCCAACCCACTGTATATAAATAATACACAGCATAATCACGACTAAGCATGAGCATTGTTCTGTTTTTCTGAAGAAACAGAAAAAAAATTAACAGGGCTTGAATAAAACAGAAAAGAAACAGAACAGGTCAACAAAAAACAGAATACCTGTTCCTGTTTCTGATCTGTTTTTTGGTAAAAACAGAAAACAGCTGTTTTTGATAAAAAAAACAGCTGTTTAAACAGCTGTTTTTGATCAAAAACTACACTTGCCATGGGTAGTGCTTTTCTGTGGCGGTAACACTTTTGAGAAAACCTAGTACTCTTGGAGCATTTTTTTCCACAAAAAGAGCAGTTTTTCTAATGTAGGGGCGAGAAATTGTCTGCGCACATAAATATCGCTATCATTTTTTTCTTTATGGTTATTTTTCTTCCATTTTCTTATTCCAAAAATAGACTTTTATGTTTATAATACATACTAGTTATTCGAGACATTTGAAAAAAAAAAAATTCAGCATGGAATTACGCAGTCAGCTCAAAGTCATTAGTATTTAAGCAGAGCATATAGTTGATTTGGGAGGGGAAAATTTTCCCCTCCAGACCATGCTTTCCCCCCCCCCTCCACTCTATTCTGATTTGTGGAAGTCATCTTAAACAAAAGTAAGGAAGAAGAAAAATGCACTGGAAAATGACACTTCTTACTGTCAATTAAAAAATTGTTTGTTACCTTGCAGCTTAAAGCAGCCTTTTAAGATTAATTATTTCCAAGCCAATTTGTGTGAAAATTTTTCAAATAATACCCCTCAAATAAACCCCTATGCCTTCCCAAGGCCAGAACAAAATTTGCACTTTACTGAAAAAATATAAATGTTTTTACTTTTATATCTTTAATAAATCAAATAATATTAACATTTTGATTACTAAATATCAGTATATGTATATTAAACTGACAATGCACATTCATTTGTATTTTT
>JAQQPU010012564.1:11368-25815 GCA_029168905.1 Artemia sp. Kazakhstan ARC1039 | reverse complement strand
GCTCGAAGGAGCTGTGAAGTCCAGAACAAGTGAAAGAGAGCAGATAGTGGAATCTGCGAGAATGGAGCAGTCTCTTTCAAAGAGAAATGCTGACCTCACCTCGAAATTGATGCCCAAGAAGCAGCAAGAGTGATTCCAAATATTTTGCCTGTATCAATCAATCGTCGGCACAGTATGTGTATCTGATTTTTTACTGTTTTTTACTATTTGTAAAATTTTCGCGTTCTAATAGGATTCTCGGTGAAGACCAGGTGTTAATATCTGAACGCGTTCTGGATGCAAGACTCATGGTATGTGATACGTTGAGGCTTTATGGAAGAAAGCCAGAACGGTTTCCTATTACAAAAGAGCTGTTGAATCTTGCACGTTCAGTACGGTTTCGGTATCAACAATATCTGGATAAAAAGAAAAAAGAAGAGCTATCCGAGAAGTTGAAAGCAGCTTTCGAAGAGGACAACAAGTGGAAGTTGCAGGAGGCCCACAACAAAAAGAAAGAAACAGAAGACCTGGAAAGCAAAAGGTAAAAACTTAGAGCATCAGAGCAAGAAAAGAGAACATTAGCAGATACTCTAATTCAGGATTCGACCGACAGAATGAAGAAGGCTGCCGAGTCCATGAGTTCCATAGACATTGCCCTAGCTGTTTCTTTGCTCGAAGGAGCTGTGAAGTCCAGAACTAGTGAAAGAGAGCAGATAGTGGAATCTGCGAGAATGGAGCAGTCTCTTGCAAAGAGAAATACTGACCTCATCTCGAAATGGATGCCCAAGAAGCAGCAAGAGTGATTCCAATTATGTTGCCAAGTTTGTATGAATCAATCGTTGGCGCAGTATGTGTATCTGATTTTTCACTGTTTTTTACTATTTGTAAAATTTTTATTTGAAACAAATAAAAAAATAATAATAATAATAATAAATGCAGAAACTCGGGAAATAACGAATTTATGTCACCAGGCATCCCACGCCATCTACCACAGATCTGATCCCGAGGACTTCCGAATCCTATATTTGGGCCCGTAAAATCCTATTAAAATAGAACAGAGCCTATAATCTGATACGAACCGACCTCTCCGAACCCTGAAAACTCTAAAAAATGGAATTTGATATCAATAGACATACCAAAAGAATCGTATGGTTATGTTGATTCCAAATATAGGATTCGTTCAATTTAGTGTTACCCATCAAAAGGTATGAGCCTGAGAAAATTTACGTGATTTTAAAAAAGGGGGGAAACTTCCCCTAAAAGTCAAGGAATCTTGATGAAAATCACACCATCAGATTCAGCGCATCAACGAACCCTAATATAGAAGGTTCAAGCTCCCATCTGCAAAAACGTGGAATGTTACACTTTTTACCAGAAGAAATATAACGAATGCGTGTCTATTTGTCTGTTTTTTTCCCAGGGTGACTGCGTCGAACCATTGGTCCTAGAATATCGAGAAAGGGCTCATTCGAATGGAAACACAAGTTCTAGTGCTCTTTTTAGTTACCAAAAAGATTGGAGGGCAACTAGCCTCAATTTCTCCCTTTTCCCACGAAGTCGTCTGATCAAAATTTTGAGATATCTGTTTTGTTCACATAGTTGAAAATCCTAGTAACCATGCCTTTGGAGGTAACATGACACCCCATAGCCCCCCGGAAAAAGGTCTATAAGTCATGAAATTTGCCCTTTGCTTACATATAGTATTTGTCATTGGGAAGTATACAGACATTTGTGGGGGGGGGGGGGGGGCCGTGGATGTTCTGCTGGGGGATTTTACACGGGGATGATTTTCCGTGGGGAGATAAGTTTCCGGGGGAGCGGGGGGGCTTTCCAAGGGAAATTATACAGTGGTTGAATTTGCCAGAATTCCTTTATCGAAATTATTTGATTTATCTTACTTTCTCTGCCGACTAAATTTTACATGTGGAGATATTAAGGGGAATCGTCCGAGGGGAAATTTTTAACGGTTCTGAATTGTCTAGAGTATCTTTCCATAGTCGGGGGGTGGGGATTTCCCAAGGAAGAGATTATCCATGGGGGGTTTTCCACGAGATAAATTCCCCAGTGGGAATTTTTAGCGGGAACAACTTTCTACTAGGGGGTAGAGGGGATGGGAGGGTTGCGGGAAGAATTTTTTTGGAGAGGGATGTCCGGCATGATTTTAAAAAGTATCAGAAATTTGTGGGAAGAATTTTCCACGGAGACGGGATTTCCAGGATAATTTTAAATACAATCAGAAATTTAAGTCTTTTTCAAATGAAATTGTGCAAAGAAATTTTTTTTACCGGAATCGTTCGCAAGAAATTTTCCGGGGGGATTGTCCTGGAAGACGATATTTTACGTGGGAAAAACTTCCCAAGGAGGGATTTTCCGTGGGGTGATAGAATTGTCCATGGAGGGGTAGCC
Source organism: Artemia sp. Kazakhstan ARC1039 (assembly GCA_029168905.1). Classification (NCBI taxonomy): domain Eukaryota; kingdom Metazoa; phylum Arthropoda; class Branchiopoda; order Anostraca; family Artemiidae; genus Artemia; species Artemia sp. Kazakhstan ARC1039. The sequence goes on along the minus strand of JAQQPU010012564.1, from coordinate 23,430 downwards.
GCAATTCCCAGCATTATTTAAAAATGATCAGAAATAAAAAAATTTTCAAATGAATGTGATGAGCAATATCAAGACTTAAACTGAACAGAAATTATTACGTGCACGAGGGGGTTGCTTTCTCCTCAATACGTCACTCTTTACGCTAAAGTTTTTTTAGAACTTTAAAAAAGCTTATTATTCTAACTAAATGACCCTTGTGTTTCAGGAGTTGTTCTTAAAGAATTGGGACAAAAAGTCAAACTTCAGCGTAAAGAGCAAGGTATTGAGGATGGTTCAATCCCCCTAATGTACGTAATAATTTATGTTCGTTTGAAGTTTCGATATTGCTCCTTACTTTCATTTGAAAAAATTTGTTTTTTTATTTGATAACTTAAAGGTCCAATTAGCCTTTCCAACGTTCCCTGAAAATTTGAACTTGATTCCCTAAGCCGTACTCGAGGTATTGCAGAGACTAATTTGATAGCTTTGGTACATATCGTGTCTTTCAATTTATTTTGCTATCTAGCCGGGAATAGGTTCTAAGTCCCATCGGGGTTTATAACACAGAAACGTTTTTGCAGATCGGAGACAAAGCATAACCACCCTCCCCCAAGTCAAAATTCGAGGTCCAATTGCACCCCCCAACACTCTTTAGAAGCTTCATCTCAATCTCCTAAAATATTTCGAAGATATTGCAGATATGCTGTTTTGATAACCAGGATATCGTGCGCATAGTGTCTCCTGAGTTTTCTCGCTTCTTCAATGTGAGTAGATTCTGAATTTTACAGGGACTTCTAGTGCAAATCAATTAGATGAATAAAAAAACGACATTTTGATCTCTTTATCCCCTCCACCTAAACGATGTATCTGAAGCACTCAATACTTCTGGATAGTTTTAAGTTGAATTCTCTCCCCCAAGCCGTTCTTAAGAAAGTGCTATTACGTTGTTTTCATAACCTTGGTGTATAAATTGTTTTTATATTTACTTCACTGCTTCGCCGTCGAAAGATTCTATGTTTCGCTGGGGCTAATATACAAATGTCTTAAATAGATCGGAGACAAACATTTCCTGGCCTATAAAGTTTATAGTCGCTTTGTCATCGCCTCCCAAATGCTTAAAGTTTAATGTTTACACCCCCCCCCCCTCAGCCTTTCCCAAGATATTACAGATACCATATTCTAATAACCTGGCACAACACAGTGTTTTTTGATTTGCCTCGTTACTTAACTGAATTGATTCTAAGTTTCAAGGGATTTAGCAGTGTAAAAAGGTTTAGGTAAATCAGAGGTAAAATATTTGCAGCTGTTATCCTTCTTTACCCTACCCAATCAAAACTTGGGATCCATTTGCCCACCTGATACTCTCTTAAAGTCTCAACTTGATCCCCAAAGCCATTTCCCTTATACTGCAGATACGGTATTTTGATAACATGGCAGCTTATAGTTTCTTTTGGTTTTCCTCGCTACTTAACAGTGAATATATTCAAAGTCCCACTGGAGTTGATTGTGAAAAAATGTTTAGTGGGGGCTACGAATATTTTAAGATCCGCTCTAACCACAAAATTTGAAGTACCCTCCACCCCTAAAGATTACCTAAAAGTTTCAACTCCATCCCCTAAGGTATTTTGAATATATTGCAGATATGCTATTTTGATAACCTGGATAAATTTAGTATCTTTTGATTTGCATCTGATCCCTCCACTTTATAAAAATTTGGGGTCCAATCGGCCCTCCCAACACTCCCTGAAATTTTCAACTCGGTTCAATTAAGCCATTTCCATGGTCAAGATGATCTTCTTTTTTAAATCTTGGGTGCACATTACGTCTTTTAATTAAATCAGTTACGTGTACCCGTTTCACGAGTATTCACTTGGAAAACTTTTGAAAATCTTGCTCCAGTGAAGATTCTCTTAGAGTTCCAAATGACCGGAAAACCAAAATCAAATATGTTCGCCGTTTCTACTGAAACCCATCTATGTAAAATGGTGATTTATATTATTTGATGCCGTTACCCTTGGCGCTACGGAAGCTACGTCGATCTCATTGGTGTACATATAACACCTTTCTGCTGTTTTAAACAAATGAACATCATAAAATCTTAATCCAATACTGTAGGGCATTACGGGAGTACCGAGGAAAAATAGCCACAGAAGGGATGCCGGTTGCCCTCCAGTCACTTTCGGCCCTTTAAAAGATAACAAGAACTTTCAATTGCCGATTGAATGAGCTCCCTTACAAACTTATCCAAGCCTTCCTTACGAAGTGGTTAGAAATAAGGTAATAATGTATCATGGACTGTGCATAGGTCTTTACTAAGGTCCTGCCTCTGTGCTGCCTCTGATATATGTCTTGCATTACGTGTTTTATTTATAATTTTTGTTATTACTGTTGAGTATTATCTGCTTGTAGCTGCTTTGTATAATTAATCGTTTCATTACTGCAGAATCCTTTCGAAGGAAACACAAGGTGTCCTCACCACTATATTATTGGAACCCTGGTATTTTACATCAGGTGATTTTCCTGTTACTTCAGGTATTTCAAAACGGTCAAAGTCATATCATTGCATAAAGCAATAGGCATCTCAATGGTTTCAAACTACATGCCGATTTTTCTTCTTCTCATGGTGTCAAAAATCTTGGAAAAGGTTGTTTACATAAGATATTCATTTCTCTTGTATTTAATGTTAAGCCTGGTTTTCTTAACCCCCTTATCTCGTGTCATTACTATGGTTTTTCGCCTTCTCTCCTCAACCTCGTAAGCTCTCATTAATACTATTGTGCTTATGTATATTAATTTAAACAAAGGCCTTTGTATTCTTGATATTTTCTTATATTTTTCTGAAGCCTTTGACGTGCTAGATCACATGGTTCTTATAAGAAGCTTTCTTCTTTTGGTGTGCGTGGAGTACTTCGAGGGTGGTTGAAGTTTTGCCCGTTTGGATGGTTATAGTACGTACAAGTTTCAAGTTTTTCTCTCATACCTTTTGTGATATACAAAGGTGTACCAGAAGAATTGGTTTTTGGCCCTTCTTTTTTATGTCAATGACCTTCTTGACGGACCTTCCAGGTGTGTGTATCCCGTCATCTTTGCTGATCACTGCAACATATTGATTAGTAGAAATAATCTGTAATCGCTCAATGAGGTAATTTGTGGCGTAACAACCAACGCTTGAGGCGTGATATTAAACAGCCAAAAAAGTACAGTAGTGTATTTGAACGACCATATCGCATGTCCGAGCATGCTTGCTGCTGTCAATCTCTTACAAGGAAGGTAGACCATAGCTCAATCCAGAGATGGTAAGTTTCTGGGTCTACATCTTGATTGCTTCTTATTATTTAAAACCCACAGTCGCTCCCTTGTCCATCGGTGGTCAGCTATGGTAAATCGCACGAATTTTTATCTTTTACCTGGCATAATGGTTTCCCTATATTGTATTTTTGTGTTATCATCTTTCAGGCTTATCGTCTCTTGAGCATATAATTGTAAAGAAAACCTAAATTTAGCTTACTCCGCATACTAGGGAATTCAACCATCATGTATCCAGTCTATGTTTATCTTGTCCTCATCCACAGAACTACTCCTCATGGCTACGTTCTTTCTTCGAGACACTTTATCCTTCCTAAACGTCCATTGACGGTAACTCTGGAGTACTATCCCCTCTCCTCTTTTTTGAAAACTATTTACTGGAGTCCTCCTAACTTTTATTCTCCACGTCCGCTATTCATTTTTTCTTTTTTTTTTCTTAGTCAAATGTTGACCAGGTCTTGTCTATTTTCTCTATTTGATATTTTTTTTTCTTCCTTGTATTTCTCTCTTTTATTAGTGTTTTTATTGTGTTCTGTTGTATATCCTAGTTTTTTCTTTTCCCTTGTTTTTTTTGGCTTTGTCTTACTTTTTTTTGCAATGTGTAATTTAGTTTATTGCTATGATAATTTAGTTTATTGTTATATGTCATGTTTTTTTTTGTATTGTGAGGCCCGTGCACTTCATGCTACATGTGCCAAATAACCGTATAGTGCTTTTAAAAGAAGATTTCTTTTTAGTTTGACGGGAATAATGATGACGAAAATGACGACTGGGCATTGATTTCGTATACATTTTATTTTCTCTTAGATTAAGACTCTTTAAAAAAGTATTTACTATATCACACCTTACTGCTGAATATAAAATGAGTCTAGATGGCGAAACTTATTTGATCTAGCTTCGTAATTCTAGATGTGAATGTTGTCATTCTTTTTTGGTTTAGTAACTTGTCTTGTTGTGGACCTTTGGCTTCTCCCATATAACCCATTCCAAAGTCGCATTGTGCATATTTTTAGGGGTGGGGCTGCATCTGAGCAGACAATCTAGGTGCAGCTATGTACTGATCTTGGGCCATTAGGAATTACATTCCATATCCTATAGATCAATCTCAAAAGGAGGGATTTTCCAGGTGTGAACCCCCTCCCGTCACTAACTTGACACCGCTTTTTTTTATTCAGATATATTGTTTTTCTTGTATTACTGTTGTTTGCTGAAAGTTTTCTAAAAAAGAAAAACTAATTTTTCAAGCTGTTCTTACTGCGCGAAACTTTTTATTTGCTTCATATTCGATTTAGTTTCTTTGTTTAAGCAAGCACTTGTTGAATACTGTTAAAAACTCGAACAGAAACTGTTTATTCAGTTGTGCCATATTTTTGAATAGACAGTTCAACACGAACTTATAATTGGCAATTATTCTTTTTTGTAGGTTCATTTAACAAGTATGTCACGATCTACAAGATCCAAGGGAAGTTTTTCAAGATCACCCAAAGTCAATAGAGGCTTTTCATTTTGGATAAATAACAACTTTGGAAAAATAGTGTTACGTGAGTTTCAACGATTATTTCTTTTTGAAACAGACTTTCCTGTTTTTATTGTCTTCAAAAGATTTCGCAATGCTCTTATGGTCTTTTTTATTGCTTTTTGGTTTGCTCAAAGACCATGAAAAGCTTATAACGCTAGAAACTTTTGCTCCCGAGAGGGACATCATCAACTCCATCTAGTGCCTCCAAGCAAGAAACTACAGCTAATCATAAAAACTAAGTAAACATGTTCAGTTCAGTGGCGTCAATTGAAGAAAATGTAGGAGGGGGGTGCATTTTCTTAGACCAGAGGCATTTGCCGTTTTTTTTTTAATTCTTAAGCGGAAACACCCAAAAAAAGCATTTTCAATGGGAATCTCTTCCCAGAAAGATATTCAAGATCTAGTAGGTGGAGGGCAAATGCTCTCCCCTTTGACCACAGAACACGTTAGCTGTATACAATCATGGATACTAGAAGAAATATTTAATTTAAATAAATTCTATGTAGGATAAGTGAGACATAATTTGATTAGGCTTCTGAGTTTTAGAGTGCAAATATCTATGGATTTTGCTCTTGTCTAATTTGTTAATCACGCTCAGATTCTCACGGAGTCGAGAGTTATTTAGTCAAATAGCTACTATAATAGCTTAGTTTTTATATAGATATCGTTGCAAGGGCTTTCACTTGGGAGAACTTCAGCTCTCTCCTTCCCCACCTAGTAAACTAAATTTTAAAAATAAAAAGATTTGTAATGTTTAGAAATTAAGTTTTTTTGTAACAAAAATAAACCGTTTCTCAGAATATATTCCCCCTTTGGAAAACATTATGGATGCTACTATCCCTGCCTCGCCTTTGGCGAAATTTCTATGCGTACCCCTGTATAGTTTGCGGTCAGTGCCTTTTATTTAATTAAAATAGAGAGCACACAATTAACCTTCTCTGCATAATTACCAACTGAAGTTAATTCTTAAGTGAAAAAGTTTAAATAGCATAAACGTGCCAAATGCTTCGTTCTGTCAATTGTTTTACAAATTCAATTTTTGGTTTGATGAATAGAGAACATGTCAGATACAGGAAATTAACTGGGTTAAAACACGCTGAAAGATGCTTCCTCTGAAGCTATTGCTGTTTCTATAAGAATTATTGAATTTTTATCCAACATCAAAAACAGAATGAATTTCCATTTAATACTTTTCATTTAAGCTTAAGCTTCCCCTGAAACAACTGCAGTCTGTATAAGAATTAATGAATTTTTATTCAACATCAAAATCAAGATGAATTTCCATTTAATACTTTTCATTTAACCTTGTTTTGTATTCTTGCAGCTAAACTTGGTAACGATGTAGTTATTATTCAAACGGTTCATAGCAATCAACAGTAAGTAAAGAGTGATCCTTGTCAATGATAACCAAGATTCTTAACTATGTAAGTTTGACGACAATATTTGCATCAAAATATTCTGTGTTTATCATTCTGATTCCAAATGTATAAATCATTAACTGCTGAATTATCCATTAATATAAAGGTTATTAGTTTTCAGATTTTCTATAATTGTAGACTAGAGAAAACCCATCAAAAAAGGGTTCTAATCCTGATGAAAATTTCACTGAACATGTCAATTAAAATTAAAATGTCTGAGATCCCTAATACGGGAGTTTCAAGTCTTTATCTGCAAAATACAAAATGTAAGTTTTTCCCAAAGAAGGATGGTCATGGACCCTGTTATTTTTTCTGTTTTTATTTTATTTTTTCTTCAGGCTATTGTATGTTGTATATTCGTAAAATATCTGGATAGGGCCCACTCTAACGGAAATTAAAAGGTCTAATGCCCCAAGGAAAAAGGATCATGATCCACCAAATTGCCGATTTCTGCCATTTTATCCCACAACAACTTTAGCCCAATTTGGGTTAAAATACTATAATGTGAAAATTTCGAGATAGCCGATCGGCTATCAAAAAAATATTTATTTTATGGTTCAATTTAAAAAGCTTTATTGGCGTGAAGTGATGCATTTATCCCTAAACATGTCTGTGGTTAATATAGGTTAAATCAGTTGTTTATTAAACTCAATTGGACTGAGTTGATTTATTTGATGCCTCATCCATTTATGTATAATAGAGTGTACTATATTTGCTGCACACTAACTACTATTAAGAGGGTATGTGTTTCTTTCTGGGGCGGAGGGGATTTTCCAGTTTTCCACGAAAGCCTTTAAATAAACATGGAGGGGGAAGGGGAAGCCCCTTCACTTCATGATTTGGACTAATTGTGTAATATAGCTCGTAAAGGGGGACAAATCCCCTCTTATTTCAGAAATATTTGAGTTTAAAACCAAAGACAATTTCACGTGTTTACATGCAAGGGGGTTGGGGGCATCTCCTAAGACCAAGATTTGTCCATTTACCCTCACCCCCTAGCAACTAGAAAATTACGACCTGAGATCTTATTTTTAGCATTTCCAACCGTTCTCTCCTACAACTCCAAGAGAAAATATTTCAGGGTGATTATGGATGGTTTTTAGAATATGAAAACACGTGCAAATACCAACTGGATATGTTTATTTATTTTGAGAATACCTCCAGAGAAATATAAGTTATGCTTTACCGTAAAGATACTGGGACTTAAGTGTGAGGCAGCCCTCCTCATATAAGATGAAATTAAGCACATAAAATGCAGTAGGTTGAAGAGTGAAAGTATATATTTCCTTTGTGTTTATTCTAAAATAAATTCCATCATCTGACAAACCACTGGAATGAAGGAGGAAAAGGCTCAAAGCATTTAAACTCTAAGCAAAAGTAAGTTGAAATCAGACTATAAAAGGCCTCTCAACTTCGAATGGCTCTAAAGATTAACCGGGTGATTCCCAATGTATGCATTATTAATGAGGGTACGAGCGAGGCTAATTGATGAGAGCGAGCGAGGATAATACATTAAAGGACGAACTATAGTTAATAATGACTGAAATTTTTAAATAGATTTTATTTTTCCGGGTTGCAGCGGTAGCTAGCAACCTAGTAAGAGACGATCACGTCCAATGTTATCTGTACAAAATCCCTAATGTTATTATGCTTATATTAAAAGACGAGCATTGAAAGAGCTGACCATTGCATATATTGGACTTAGTTAGCAGCCTGATTTTTTTAGGATCGTCTCTTACTATTCCAAAGAAGATTAAGCCGTAGGCTTTTTCATGTTTGTAATATCCTGCTTTTTCCTGTTTGGGGAAAAAAATTAATAGTTACAGTCTTGAGCAATTCATACCCATTGAAATTCCAGAAATATCAACAAACCAGTATTCTTTCTAAAAATTTGCCTTGCTTTGCATATTGGTTGTGCAATAGCTGGTTATAAACCAAAATACAAAAAATTATTCAGCAGCATACCAAAAGCTAAAACTAAAGACATCAAAAACTAAAAAATAGTGGTTAATGGAAGAGAATTTTTTAATTCTATTAAAAATAAAGAATTAGGTCATTAAACTGTGCACTGAATTACCCACTAACAACCAAACACCAAATATTACACTTCAGGATCCGTGCAGTATGGAATAAATACTCGATTCAGACGCTATTCTTTTAGTTTTTTTTTAATCGTTTTTACTAAGTTTTCTAGTTAATGGAACTTTAACCGGTATGAGGATTGGTGGGCTCAAGGACTGAATCTCGCTGGAAATCTTATGATCCTTATGTTTATTACAATATTACCCATGAGTTTCATATGAATTAGCCTAATTTTTTGGTTATTGTTTCATCGAATCGCTCATCCTTTTACTCCAAACTATTTTCTTTTTGGTTTTGGGTGCGCTTTTTTTTTTTTTTTTTTTTTTTTTTTTTTTTTTAAGAATAAGATCACAGAGTAAGAGGTTAGCGAGCAAAGTTGTGAAACACGCTCTATTACTATACTAGATCAGGAAATATCTGTCGGGCAGGGCAAATTAATTGATACACGTTCCAGGATCAACGCTGATCCAAAGTTGCTCTCTCGTCCAAAATCTAAGAATATTTTGAAGACTGTTTACTGTTAGAAGTATTGCCGCATCCATGAGGGGGGAGGCCCCCTCCGAAATATTTGTCTGACTCGTAAAAACGTAACAACAATCAATATAAAAAATTATGATTTGTTTTATAAAGTTTTTTGTACCCCCCCCCCCCCCAAAAAAAAAATATTTTGTAAACTCCCCCCCCCTCTCCCTCGAAAAAAGTCCTGGATACAGCCCTGGTTAAAAGTCTTGGTTGGTAGTATGAGAGGAGAGAATCGAATATTCTATTGGATAGCCCCCTCTCTCCTGTGAATGTATTGTTTTACCTCCCGCTCATGTAAAAAAGGATATTGGTGCACAGAGCTAGTTCGAGCTAGCTTCTGTCAGTTCGGCTGTCTTATTATCCATATACTCTCTGTTCTTCTTCTTCTATTTTCTTTCCTTTAGTGGTCTGTAATTTTTTTAGTATTTGTGTTAGTTTTGTAATGTGTTCGTATGTTTCATATTTTGACTTTTTTCTTTCTTTCTAAAAGATAAATATCATAAAGAATATATACCTCAATGCCATCTATTTAACATATAAGACAAAAATACTAAAATAATGACCCACCTGTATACCACGTTACTGTTTTGATTTTAACTGTTTATATCTATTACCCTTTATTCTCTGTAATATATAAGTTTCTTTTTTTTGTGTTATTCCAGTGCTCGTGTTAATTATACTTCTGCTGCTTGGCATCATTGTATTGCTTCAGACTGTATATCGTCCTTCGTATGAAAACCTTCGATATTTACCGGAAGTTACTGACCGTCTTGTTACTACATTCACGACCTGTGGACCTATCGAGGGGTAATCCTTTTTCTCTTCCTTTTTTTAGGTTGATCAATTTAGGAACTTCCTATACATTTGGTTGTAGTAACTCGAAAGGTGCTATGTTAAAAAGCGTATCCAGGATTTACGTATTATAGCGACCCCAGCAAAGAAGTGAAGTTAGGTTAATCCTAATGAAATTTACCAAAATATGATGATAATATAATGCTTTAGTAACAAAATTATGGAAACTACAACCGAGAATTATGGAAAGCAGGCAACCCAGAACGCATTATATTAAATATCTAACCTAACCAACTCCATACATTAAATATTTGATTGAAATACACCCGCATAGTAGTTTATCTTACTCAGGCTAAGCTAATTATCTCCGAGTGTAAACAGAGAAACCGGTTTTACAAAAGATCGTGAACAACAGTGTGGTCGCTATAATAATTAAGTACCCTAAATAATCTTGCACAAATAGTCTAATTTTTCTGTTAGTTTTTTCCTTGCTATCAACGTTTATGTTTTTTTATGAGTAAGACAACAAAATCCATTCTATAGTTTTCCTAATTTCTGAAAAAGTTAACCAAAATTTGAGTACTTCTTATGGTTCAGCTCAAATCATCTTATCTCTTCAGTTCGATCCTCATTTGCAGAAGCCAACAAGGCTGAAATTGTCAGCAAATTTTGGCTTCGGTGAATCAAAAGACGCTAAATTACGAAGCGTAACTTCACAGGAGAACGGCAAAACTAAAAAATATGTCAGGCTTTTCTCTGAAAACAACAGTTTTATAAACGGGAAGATTTTTTTTCTTACTGTTGCTATGGATCTTTTATTTTTATTAATTTAAAAAACTTTTCCGGCAAAATAAGTTTTTCAAAGAAAATTAAAGAACTCTATTAAACCAAAAATGAGCAAAAATATAAATGTTTTTACTTTTATAACTTTAATAAATCAAATAATATAAACATTTTGATTACTAAATATCAGTATATGTATATTAAACTGACAATGCACATTTATTTGTATTTTTTTCAGTAAAGTGCAAATCTTGTTCTGGCCTTGGGAAGGCATAGGGGTTTTGCGCCCAACTTATGTTAATTTCTGCTCGTTTTGAGTTTGACTTGGTTAATTATTGTAGTTTATGTCCGTTTTGGGTTTCATTTATTTATCGATGCTGATTTGTGGTAGTTTGACGCTTGGTAGATTATTTGATTTTATTTTTGCTAATTTTTTGTTTAATGGAGTTCTTTACTTTTCTCTGAAAAACTTATTTTGTGGAAAAAGTTTTTTAAATTAATTTCTGTTCGTTTTATATTGACACAGTCTTTTCAGGGAAAAAGAAAATAATCTTTTAAATCTTTTCGTTTTTTAAGACTTTATAGTTTGGCCTGCAAAATTTTGATTGAATGAGTTTTGGAAAATGGTGGGCGTGAGGGGGGCGTTAGTCGCTATCCAATCACTTTCAAGTATTCAAAAAGGCACTAGCCCTTTCAATTTCCAATTGAATGAGCCCTTTTGAAGTTTCTACGACAATGCTTTCAATAAAAACTTTATATGACCCAGGGTATAACTTACAACCCTTGCCCTGAGGGCTGTGGGGGGAGGGGTTGTCATCCTTAAAGACCTAATTTCCAAAACTTTCAACTACGTTGAGTAAAATGGCTATCTAAAAATTTGGATTGGATGTGTTTGGGGAAAAGGTGGGCGTGATAGGGGGGTTAGTTGCCCTCAAATCACTTTCGACTATTAAAAAGGGTACTATCCCTTTGAATTTGAAATCGAATGAGCCCTTTTTCAAGTTTCTACGACAAAGATTTCAATAAAAACCTTATATGCCTCTAGGGCATAACTTATAATCCTTTCCCTGAGGGTTGTGGGGGAGTGTCCTCCTCAAAAATATATTTTCTATCTGGAAATCAACTACGCTGAACAAAATGGCTATCTCAAAATTTTGATTGGATGTGTTTGGGGGAATGATGGGCGTGGGGGGGGGGGGCTAGTTGCTCTCCCATCACTTTTGACTATTAAAAATGGTACTAGTCCTTCGAATTTCCAATCGAATGAGCCTGTTTTGAAGTTTCTACGACAACTCCTTCTATAAACACCTTATATGCCTCAAGGGCATAACTTAAAACCCTTGCCCTGAGGGTTGTGGGGGAGTGACCTTCTCAAAAACACATTTTCTATCTGGTAATCAACTACGCTGAACAAAATGGCTATCTCAAAGTTTTGATTGGGCCTGAACTAGAACTAGAATGAGCCTGTTTTGAAGTTTCTACAACAACACCTTCTATAAAATCCTTATATGCCCCCAGGGCATAACTTAAAACCCTTGCCCTGAGGGGCGTGGGGGAGTGTCCTCCTTAAAAACACATTTTCTTTCTTGAAATCATTTACGCTGAACAAAATGTCTATCTCGAAATTTTGATTGGATGTGTTTGGAGGAATGATGGGTGTG
>JAQQPU010012564.1:0-11268 GCA_029168905.1 Artemia sp. Kazakhstan ARC1039 | reverse complement strand
GGGGGGGGGGAGGGGCTAGTTGCTATCCAATTACTGTCGACTATTAAAAAGGGCCTTAGAACTCTAAATTTCAAATTGAATGAGCCTCTTTTGAAGTCTCTACGACGACCCCTTCCGTATGAAGTGCCCTGCTGTAAAGGAAAAAAAGAATAAAGGGTACATTGTGCCAACATTGTTCTTATATGCCCTCAGGGCACAACTTAAAACCCTTGCCCCGAGGGTTGTGGGGGAGTGTCCTCCTCAAAAAGATATTTTCTATCTGGAAATCAACTACGCTGAACAAAATGGCTATCTCAAAATTTTTATTGGATGTGTTTGGGGGAATGATGGGCGTGGGGGGGCTAGTTGCCCTCCAATCACTTTCGACTTTTAAAAAGGGCACTAGCCACTCCAATTTACAATCGAATGAGCTCTTTTCGAAGTTTCTACGACAACTCCTTTGATACGAAGTGCCAGGGATGGAGAAAAAAAAACATTGTGCCCACATCTTTCTTTACTTAGGCAGCGCTAGCGCGCTGCCTATGATAAGAAAGCTTAATTTTATGAATCCAAGTCAATTTATAATTTTTAATCTGAATCAGTTTAGAAATTTTTTAAAAATGCATTTTGGCTCAGTTTATAAACTATTATCGTCAATGGGAAATAGGATATAACGTATTAAAGCAGCAACAAAAATATCAAAATATTTTCAGAACCAAATAAGATACGAGAAAATGTGCTGAATCAATCAGTAGAGCTTGCAGGGTTGGAGGGGCGGGACTCTAAATTCCATTTTCTTAAAATTGTCATATAAAACCTTTTGACTTGCCACATCTGGTTTAATTTTGGTGCATACATTTGTGCGTGTGTGCATGTGTTTTTGTGCTTGTGTAGCCGGCATAATTGCAGTATTTGAATAAGAATTGCCCAGGAATTGAAGAAAATTTTGGATTTCGGGGAGGGGGAGAGGGGTCCGAACCCGAAACTTGTGTATTAAGGGGGTCAATTTTATAATAGTCAGTTGATTTTTTTTTCTTTTGTCTCCCAAAATGTTAAAGCTGTAATTTAAAGCCAATATATTTTTTTAGTAGATTGGAATTCTTGGGACTAGTCATGGGGAGGGGTCCCTACATACCCCCTCTCCTTGTGTACAGGAGTCAAAGAGCAATAGGGAGACATAGCTCAATAGAACACCAGTTCAAAACACGTTCAAACATAGTCAAAGAGCATTAGGGAGACATAGCTCAGTAGAACACCAGTTCAAAACACGTTCAATCTCCAAAACCAGTTCAAATCTCCAAAACAGTTAAACTACTACCCCTCCCCCCCTCCAAAAAAACAAAACAATAACAACAAACCAAAAAAAAAATACTAAAACCAAAAATCTTCTAAAAAAAACCCTGGTCCAAAATAATATGTCAAGTAACTAGTCTTTCGTTATGTTAAGATATTCTTTTTTTCTCGGAGTAATTAATTCAATAAAATTCACAAATATACATAATTTGTGAAGTCAATTGACTTACTTCGACTTAACTCCCCCCTGACCTTTGAGCCTTTATTTGGACTTCTTCTCTTCTGGTAATCCGAAGCGCATAGTAGCAATGTTCTAAGTCAATTTCTCGTTATAGGGAGCAATTAATGGATTTTATAGATCTGGAAGTTTTCATTTCATTTCTTACAGCGTTGGCCTTGGGGGCACGTGCCATCTATCCATTCTTTAAAGGTGACTTTCGGTAGCTAGTTGGCTGTCATTTGTTAGTTATGGGGTGAGAGTAGTGGATGAGTTTACAGCGATCTTCATTTGATGCCTGGTCAATTTAGGTAATCCCCCTGTGGCGAGGAGGCATTTACTTTCAAATGCATAGTTTTTTCGCTCACCATCAGCCTTTATTGACTAAGTTTTATTAGAATAGAACTTTTGCGATTGTTCGAGAGTTAAATAGTTGGACCTTCAGAGGCGTTGGGAGTTCCTTGCTTTTCATATTTGTAGTAGATCCTTGAAGCTGGGGCTAGCCAAGCCAACTCTTTGCCTGATAGATTTTGAATGATCATTATTTGGAGTTAAGAGACTGTGTAGCTAGAAGAAGGATTCGACAATATTCAAATGCCTCTTCTTTAATTGTAATCCCCACGGTTCTTGAAGGATGGCCTCTAGACACCCACATGACCTTGGTTCTGACTCTATTAAGGATAATCCCAAATGCTTCAAATGTCGCAACTAATTCATCAATGTCTGCTTTGAGAAAGTGTTCTTTGCTATTAAGTCTTACTTCATATGTGTTGTAGAGAAATACCACCTTCCAAGTGAAGGTGGTATTTACCGTCTGCATTGGCCACTTTGTCGATTAGTTACCCGCCAAGAGTTGGGCTGTCTATGGTTTAAGAAAGTTATAGTGCCGCTCCGAGGAATAGTTTTGAAAAGGTGGGAGACAGGAGACAACCCTGTGAATTACCTACTGATGTAATAAATTCGTTTATTAGGCCCTCAACTTTGAGTATATGCCCCCAATCAGGAGTACCATATTCTCAGGGACTCCATAGTGTAGGAGAATGTGCCATAATCCCTCTCGCAGTATCAAGTCAACTACAGCTAAGAATATTAGTGAAAAAGCTTTATGTTTAATAGAAAGGAAACAGGACTTGTACAAGAATTATCTGAGTGATAGATAATATGAAAACAAAAGGAATGTAAAGAAGGTGGAGAAAGCATTAAAATATCAACTAAGGACGTGTGAAGTGGAGGCCATGGATAAAATTGCCGAGGATCTGGAAGATGCAGCTAGACGGCATACTAGTAAAATATTGTACTGGAATGTTAACAAAATGAGAGGCAGTAGTCAATCCGGACTTGGCCCAGTTAAAGATAGGAATGGGGCCGCAATTAGCGATAAGGAAAAAGCTAAAGAGAGAAGGGCCGAACATTTTGAGAATTTGCTTAACCGAGATAGAGTTGCAGGAAAAGACATAGAGGAAAATGAAAACCTAACGTAACCTAAACCTAAACCTAACGATTTTAGGAAAACCTTAATTAAGCCACTTTATAAGAAAGGTGATAAAAGTGAGTGTAGTAATTATTGAGGCATTAGTCTGGTCTCTGTAGGTAGTAAATTACTTGGTAATATGATACTTTTTAGACTTAGAGATGCCGTAGAAAAGGTTTTAAGAGATGAACAGTGCAGTTTTAGAAAAGGTAGAGGATGGGTTGACCAAATTTTCACTCTTAGGCTAATAATGGAGAAATGTCTGAGTTTTTAAACACCTTTGGTCCTCCGTTTTATAGATTATGAGCAAGCGTTCGATTCTGTTGATAGAAGACCTTTAGTAAAGGTTTTATCCTTGTATGGTATAGCAGACAAATACATTAAAGTGATTAGTGTTATGTACGAGAATAACACTGCTGCGGTTAAGGTAGGAAATGAGGTTAGCAGCTGGTTTTATATTAAATTAGGAGTTAAGCAGGGTTGTTTTCTATCCCCCTTTATATGGCTTATTTTGATGGACTTTGTTTTAAGGAGCACAGGAAAGGCAATGGGAGACCACGAAATCAAATGGGGAGGTAAAAGTCTCCTGGACTTAAATTATGCTGATGATTTAAGCATCCTAGATGAAAGGGTGAGCAAAATGAATGAAGTTTTAGAGGTTTTGCGAGTTCAGGGTGCTAGAATTGGTTTGAAAATTAATGTTAAGAAGACTAAGTCACTACGGCTAGGAATAAGTGAAGATGAAAAGGTGACGTTGGGTAATGATAAGATTGATTAGGTGGGCAGCTTCACTTACCTTGGTAGTATTATTAGTAAAGATGGTGGGAGCAGTGAAGATGTTAGAAGTAGAATAGCCATGGCTCAGGGTGTTTTTTCACAGTTAAAAAAAGTTTGGAAGAATAGGAAGATAAGTCTGCAAACCAAGATTAGAATATTAGAAGCTACAGTGATGACAGTGGTCAAAAATGGCTCTGAAGCATGGGCGCTCCGAAAAGCGGCTGAAGATTTGCTAGATGTTTTCCAGAGAAATTGCATAAGGATTGTTCTGGGTACCCAGCTGACTGACCGTATTTCAAACAATAGGCTATACGAAAAATGTGGTTCAATACCGCTCTCTAGGGCTATAATAAAAGAAAGGTTGAGGTGGCTAGGGCACGTTGTGCGGATGAAGGATTACAGATTGCTGAAGATTGTTCTTTTCGGCCAAACGTCTAGGGCTAAACGGAAAGCAGGTCGTCCCCGTCTGGGGTGGGAGGACGTCATAAAGAAAGATTTAAAGGAAATGGGAACCTCTTGGGTGGGTGTAAAAAGGGAGGCTTTGAATAGATTGGGGTTTAGGAGGAGCGTGCGTAGCTGTGTTGGCCTCAGGCGGCTTGTTGCTGCGGTGAGTTGTTAGTAGTAGTAGTAGTAGTAGTAGTAGATTATACTTATTGTCCACCTTTTCTAAAATTAGATTTTTTACTTTCGGCCGAATGTAAAGCGATACTAAAAAAAATTTTTCAAAAAGACTACGGCCAATGTTTCGCTGAAATATCGGGAACTAACCTTACAATTTTTCTGACCAATGCTATATAACGTCCGTTGTTTTATCCCAGAAACGAAGTTGAATTTTCTCTTTTATTCGTTTCCCATGTTCTTCGGTTTTTTAGACCAAATAATTCGACAAGTCTGGCTGTGTAACCTCCCCCCCCCTGGTTTTTTGCTTTTCCTAGCTTTTGAATAGCACCTTTTTTGGTTTTTCTTTGAAAAATAACATTAAATTTCATTAACTCCATGTATTTGAAATCAGCTTAAAAAGCCAATTCTTATGATGTATTAATTGTTATCAAAATACCTTTTCTTTAGTATTTCGGTTACTAGCCCATTGGGCCGAACTGCTCCTTGCTTACAGTTCGTTACCACGAACTATTTGATTGCTACAAATTTGATTTATTGCATTTAGACACAAAAATGTTTTAATTTGGATTGATTTTGTCAATCGCTGAAAATTTCCTGTTATTTTTAAGATCTCTTTGCCGTGTAAAATTTTTCTTTGCCTTCCCCATCGAAGGAAATTAAAGTCTTCGCTCAAGGTTAAGCTGTGTAAGATTATTCTTTCCTTATCTGGAAAGTGATTTGCTTCGAACACTTCAGATTTGTAGTTCCTGATTATCTTGTCATTATGAATTCTACAGAAGAGCTACAAATGAGACTTTTCCCCTGAAATTTTTTTGAATTTCTTGCCTTAATTTATGATAGGGATATAAAGCTGCTGCAGACATTAGAATATTTTTGTCCGATGTCTGGGGACGAAAATTATGATTTAATTCATTTTTATGTTTATGTAAGGAGTTAAGAGGTCTGGGAGAGGAAATTTTTCCGGGGTGGTTCGAAAGGGAGGAATGGGGGGTAATATATTAAAAGATAGAAATTTTTGAGGGATAAAGAATTTGGGAAGGTTTATTGGACTGGGCATTGAGCATAGAGATAATTTTCTTTTATTTATTTTTGTTTTGTTTATAATAAGGGTGTTTTTGTTTATTATTTTTTAAGTGTAATGTGGATTAACCATGGCCCAGTAGGGCTTTTAGTGTTAATAAATCATATCAAAATCATATCATATTTTATCGGTAGTTTCACGAAGAGTAATTCTTAGATGGTATGCTAATGTATGATTAGTAGATTCGTTGGCTTAACAAGGAAAGGGGGGAAACACGCAATTGAACATGGGTACATAGGCAGCGAACATATGTATATAGAACATAGGCAGCGAACATATGTACATAGAACATAGACAGCGAACATATGTTCATAGAACATAGGTAGCGGGTATGTAGGCAGTGTGTTCTCTGGGGCTCGAGCTTTTGCTCCAACAGTTTATAGGTTTTTTCTATTATATTTTATATTTTATTTTGTATCTTATATATTTTATTAATATTTTTTTTATATTGTATTTTTTATATTTTCGTACATCTGTTTTACAATTCGCTTTTGCTGTTGTTTTGTTGCATAACTGTGTAACTCATCAGCTTCTGATCGTTTATACCTTCTCATAGTCTGGAACTCTTCCCTGCGAAATAACCTCCTGAATTTTATGCAGGTTTAAGCTTCCCATTGTGCACAGAGTACAAAAAAAAACAAACTTAGAAATACTTCCACTGAGAAATATCAGTAATAGTCCCAAAATCCAACTTAGACCCATTGAAATAGAAAGAGGACTGAATAATAGGAACGATTTCTTCAGGTTTTCTGTGACATAACTTTGACTTTTAACTGCACTGGAGCGAATAAGGAACAAAGAACAGGAAAAGAAAACCAAATTAAGTTTTTATTGTTTCTTCTAAATTTTGTCGTTCTTTGTGCGATTCAAAGTATTATTTTTGTTAGCCTTCGTTACGAAAATGGTTGGTGCATTAAGTTTAGACAAGAGTATACTGCTATATTTTTAAATTGCATGTAAGTTATGACACATAAATTGCATGTAAGTTATGACACATAAAATTTAGAAAAAAATAAGATAACAATGCAGAGAACATAATTGGTTCCATTGTAACCACTGTCTGTTGCTGTGTCATTTCCTATATCCAAGCGACTTTTACGTTAAAGAAAAAGTTCCATAAATTTAATGAAAAGGAAACCGTATTTCCCTGCCATAAAAATTCCAGAAATCTAAAAAATAAAATGCCAAAGAATCTAACAAAGTTACCTTCTATTAGGGTTTACAATATCTCCTGGGAATGTGGAGACACTGAGATATTCTCTGGGAAATGACCTTGGACTCTGGGGATTCATATTAGTTCTGAATTTTAAAAATTTAGTAATAATTAGAATAAAGTCGATAGTGGACAGAGTAGATAAAATTTCATAAGTTAATACACTTCTGCTTTAATGTGGCTAATAAATGACGGTAATCAGGAGGAAAAACATGCCACCAAGCTTTTGCTTAAGCGGGGAAGGAACCAGTCTAAAACAATAACTTGATCCTAGCTTAAATAACTCAATCAATTTTTTCTGATGAATCTGATTCGGTCGAAACAAAAGTCAAAAAGCTCCTTTACGTTAATTGATAGGTTTCCTTCATCCTGACGTTGACGAGATAATTTGAAGAGCTATCATCTTTTTTTGCTTAAAATTAGTTATGTATGTCGTGTGTATTCTAATCGTTATAAAATCCTCAAAAATACTACCTTAGATCCGTCTGTGCCTCTAGAAGCACCCAGAGCATCAATAAGGAGCCGACAATCTTCCCTTTGGTTTACTATAAGTTAAAAGCACTACTGTTGTTTGACTGAAAACAAATAGGGAAATGAAGAACTATTTATTCTACTATAAATTCTTTTTTTTAATAACAACCCGCGATGTCAGAGCCGTGTTTGTGGTAGCATCGCAAAGCCAACCGACAGCCAACATCATGCTGATACTTTGCTCTCTAGCGTTTGATTTGTGCCTTTTTATGGCGACATAAAATGGCATATAGAACGAATTTTTTGGCGGTAGTTTCAAATTTGATGCTGAATCAACCAACTATCAGCTTTTATTCAGTTAATTAGTTTATTTTAATGGTCCTTAACATTTCGAATAGAAACAAACCAATTCATCTTCCATTTTGAATTTTTCCCTTCAATTTATAATTCCTGTACCGACACGGGAAAAAAACAGATCTTTTTCTTCTGCAGTCTAAAGACGACAAAATGGAAGCATTTTATAAATCTCACGCCCGCCGTGTCGACAGATAATCAAATAAAACGACTTAATTCCTTGTCATGTATACTGCTATGCTAATTCAAACGTGCCTCTGTCATCTCGGGATTTGCAGAGCTGTTTGAAGATGAGGGGTTCTCATGTAGATGTGGCTGCCTCTCGCTACTATTACGATGTAAAATGCTATATTGATGGGATCTTGTTGAACTGGTGGATCTGTCGAAGGGTCTTCATAAAATATTCTGCATCTTCACTAAACCTCATAACGTTAGACTTTTTAATGGAGATAATTTAAACAAGCTTTACACTTTGAGATCTCCAAAGCTGCTGAAATAAGAGCTGCTGTTGAATGCGAGGGCAAAAATATCAAACAAAATCTTTTGCGATGTTTGGGGCTCCGTTGCCTTGCGGTAACCCCGGGATTAGAAGGAAATTTTTTTTAAAAGCAAGATGGGACAAATTAAATGATGTTTTTGAATTCTTCTGACCCTTTGTAAATGGCATGTATTCTATTAAATGTAATGTTTTATAAATGGCAAGCATTTTGCTTAATCTTATTTATATTAGTAAACAAATGAAGAAATAAGTATCTATAATATGTACGGTTTTTTGTGACTACATCCTTATGTTCTTCATAGGCTTGACTATAGCTTTCCTATACTCTTTCCTTTGTAGGATCTATCAAATAGTAACGGTAAAGCCAGTAGAAAATACTTAAAAATGTGTTTTTGGGATATTGTGCAAAGTCTCAAAAACATACATTTTTCTAAGGATAAAAGCTTCCCGTTCAAAAATGTCTTCTGATATCCTCCCGCTGAATTTTAAGATTATAATGCTATTGTAGCTTAGACTAAATGCATTTTCTTTGTTTCAAAATCTTTTTATTTCACTTCTAGAATCAATGAAGACGGAGTACTATCCTTCCGAGGAATACCTTACGCACGACCTCCTATTGGTGGCGGTAGATGGAAGTTTGCTGAGCCAATGAACTCATTGTCTAGCTGCTGGTCGGGGACATTTAAAGCTTTTAACTCTTCAAATAGCTGTTGGCAAAGGCTATCAAATGGCACAGTACTTGGCGATGAGGACTGTTTAACCCTAGATATTTACACGCCTCGAGTTGGATATGATTCACCTCTTCCAGTGATTGTGATTGTCACATCTGAAGATTTTGAAAGAGATTCAACATTTTTGAATAATAGCTTAGCACTTGAAAAGAATGTTGTGTTAGTAAAAGTACAATTTCGACTCGGTGTGTTTGGATTTTTAAGAGCTTCCGTTTTGTCAAATCGCGTTTACCCGCGCACTTCAGGCAACTACGGGTTGAGTGACATAGTCAAAGCACTTCTTTGGGTGAAGCACAACATTGAACACTTTAGTGGTGAACCTGGTTTAGTCACTCTCCTAGGTCATGGTTCTGCGGCCACTCTAGTAACTAACTTGATCAACTATCGCGATAGATACCATGGCTTGCTCTTTACTCAACTTTGGCTTACGGGTGGGACTGAGCCATTTATAGGCAATCGTGTGGAGCAGGGTAAAATTAACCAGGAATTCCTTTCAAAGATAGACTGTGAAGACACTGATTGTCTTCTTGATAAGGAGCCTGAAGATGTGTTAAACTCGGTCCCTGATAAATGCTTCAAACATAGAATTGACATATTTGAGAAGCCACAGTTCAGTTGGATGGTTGTAGATGGTGTTTATGTCAAGGAAACGCTTAGGGAATCGCTGGATAAAGAGACTTTCCATGATGTTACAACTGTTATTGGTAAGTAAATTATTAAAAATTTCCTTGCACTTGCATTCATGTCCATCTAACTCACATTTTATCTACACATCTCTCATATATAAGAATTGGAGAGCCCTGAGCAACCCCAACGCAAAGAATGCTATTGACAATAATATTGAGTTTTGTAGAGTCTATATGTTGAGCGCTAATGTTTGGTTCCAATAACATTGATACATAATCATGATGAGCCCTCTTTACCTTTTAATTATCAATTTGATATTATTAAAGCAATAATGAAAGATCCTTATCATTCCAACTATTGACGGTGAATGCATTTATTTCAACTTTTATATTAAGCTGCAAACAAAAAATGCAGCTCCTCAAAAAAATACGCCTGAATGAAATGGTTTCTGCAGAAAATAAATGATTGTAATGACTTATAAAGAAAAAAGACTGTTATATCAATTAGGTTTGATCAAGTTATAACAATCTTACCATTTATGAAACTTGATCTTGATATATTTTGGTTTTAAACACCTATATTCTGATACTAATTTCAGGTTTGTAGTCAACGAGCCCAGAAATGCTTGAATCCTAACTTTAGCTGAAATCAAAGAGCTATATGAAATATGAACTTCGTTCGTTTTTGGTTAGGAAAGTTAGGGCCAACTGCAGTCTGATCCAGTCGGATCAGAAATGGAGCATTC
Organism: Artemia sp. Kazakhstan ARC1039; assembly: GCA_029168905.1. Classification (NCBI taxonomy): domain Eukaryota; kingdom Metazoa; phylum Arthropoda; class Branchiopoda; order Anostraca; family Artemiidae; genus Artemia; species Artemia sp. Kazakhstan ARC1039. The sequence continues at coordinate 1,189 of JAQQPU010012564.1, read as the reverse complement.
ACACTGTTGAATAATAGGATTCGAAGCTGCAGCATAAGCACTATTGACGAAGAAGGTTCGAAACAGACTCTAGGCCTACGCACTGTTTATTAACGTGAGTCGAAGAAGGAGGTTATAAACTTTTGATTAAGGGGAGAGATGGATTGAGTGCGCTGCTTGGGGAAGGGGATTAGAGATGGAGTATAGGCATTGTTTAGATAATCTTGGGAGAACTCAACATAAAAATTTACTGTGTAAAAATACAAATAACCAAACTTCCTGAGAGCATATTCAATTGCGGAATGTGTGACGTATGTATTTATCATGAAGCCTACATATTTATTATATGTTTCTTTTTATTCTGGCAATGATGACTAACTTGCCATGAAAAATTTTATATATTTTAAAGAAAGTTCAAATAATAAGCTTCGTTCGCATCAAAATTCTGATGCATATTTTAATCATACAATACATACTAATACAAAAACAAAATACTGTCACATGAAAGTGAAATCCATATCAAAATACTAATCAACTTTCCTAAACAAGTTGTTTTAATAAATATATTTATGGCTATTGTGAATGCCGACAGGATTGAGGGTGTAGGGGGGATACGGCCTCGAAAAACAAAAAATACACTAATGAAACGTGTTAAAAAATTGATAAGAGATTAGGAGCTATTTTCAAGTCTGACTCCCCCACCGGTAGGTTTCTTGGCGGACCTCATAATTAAAACCTTATTTTAAACCTATTTTAAACCTTATTTTTAAATAATGGACAGCTTGCATAATTTACGGTCCATGCCATAGAGGTTGTTGGGCCTCAGGTCATCCCTGGAGGCATGTTCTCTGGATCTTCTGACTACTTTCAACAAATTACCTATCTCGAAATTATAAATATGGGCGACTTGTAAAATTTACGAATCATGCCTTAGAGGTTGTGAATTGTCCTGGTGGACAATTAAATGAAATACTTTAAAAAAATTGCTAAGAAACTAGGTGCTATTTTCAAGTCTGACTCCCCCGCCCCCCTGGTAGGTTTCTTGTCGGAACTCATAATGATTATAGATATTTTTTTTATATTTTAAAATGACACCTATATATGTGACAATTTTTTCCTTTAAACATCATTTCATTCAGTTGCAAAAAAAGTAGTAGCTAAGTTAAACTTCTTAAACGTCACTTGGCCATTTTATAAGCAATATAATGAT
>JAQQPU010012563.1:0-25822 GCA_029168905.1 Artemia sp. Kazakhstan ARC1039 | reverse complement strand
AATTTTCTTGATTGTCAAGCCAATATATTTTCTTTGTTATTCAAGCCGCAGGGCGGTAAGTTTCCTTTATAGGGGTTTCGGACAAGGCGGTTCTAATGGTGTACTTTTTGTTTTGATCTGACTCTGTTTTTAGGAGTTAGGGGTTTTTATATTTCTTAACATTGGACGTGATCGTCTCTTACTAGGTTGCTAGCTACCGCTGCAACCCGGATGAACAGTAAAAGACAAACGTCAGATAATCAAGTAGCTAAGTAAGTCAAACATTGCAAAAATCTGCATTTTTATGGCCAATCTGGATCAATGACATCATAATCGTAGGTAAGCAAATATGATGAAATAAGCGAATGCAATATTTATACGCGCTTATTTTTCGACAATCAAACAGTTCGTGGCTATGAACTGTATAGTAAGAGCGACTCGTCTCAATAGTAACCGAAACTCTAAAAAACAGGATCATCAGAAGAGCTAACCATTGCAAATATTGGACTTAGTTAGCTACCTTATTCTTTGAAGATTGTCTCTTACTATTCTAAAGAAGAAAAAGCCGTAGGCTTTTTCCTGCTTTTAATCATTTTTATAGTAAAGAACGACATCTAGCCCATTTTAACTAAAACATAAATGGGGATTCTGTAATTTTCATCGATATCATGGCTGCAGAGATGGCTGATTGTATAAAGGATCAGTCAAGTTAATCATGGGCATGCTTTTTCTTTTCCCCCTCAGACAGATTTGTACTAGAACATCATAGAGAGCTGTTTAATGACTCATTTTAGAGGAAAGGGATGTGGCTAAAACATTTTGTAATTAAGAAAATTAATTTTTAAAATATAATCAATTTTTACGAAAAATGGTATATTTCATGTTACTTATTGATCAATGATGTCATAATCGTAGGTCGTAGCAAGGTCGTCTCTTACTATTACAATTAAGAAAAAGGCATAGGCTTTTTCCTGTTTGTAATTTCACAGTATCCGGCTTGCAGAGGTAGCTAGTTATGTGAACAGTAAGAGACAAAGCTCAGAGAATCAAGCAGCTAAGTAAGTCAAATACTGCAAAATACTCTAGAAAAGTTTACCGATGCTAATACTACCACTAAATCCAAGGTTACTACTATTAATTATATAACAGAAATCTGATTGGTGAATTGAAACTAGAGTAATTCCTGAAAATTTTGAATAATTAATTAAAAAAAATGTTTGGGAGAGAAGTGACGACGATTATCAAAATAAATTACAAATAAAAAAAGATTGAACAAGTATACTGACTCTTTTTGCATGGGATCATCACTGTAAGATACTTTGCCCAGATTTGTATCGTAGTCAAAGCGGTGGTAACCTTCTAAGAGACGAAGACGTCCCATATTACAAAAAATAGCCCATAACCGCTAGCAGATTTTCTAATGATGCATGGGAAAAAATATTAAGAATCTCTAAGATCCTTTAACTCTCAGTTAAGGATTACTAAAGTTATTATGCAACCTAAATTTCTTTTTTTTTACTGAAATCAAACAGTTCGTTGTAACGAACTGTATAGTAAGAGCGATTCGTCTCAATAGTAACCAAAACTCTAAAAAACGGATTTTATCAATAGATAAATCAAAAGAATTGGATTTTTATGTCGATTTTAAATATTTAAATTTCATCAAATTTAGTCTTACTCATCAAAAGTTACGAGCCTGGGAAAATTTCCCTTATTTTGGAAAAAAGGAAAACATACCCCTTAAAAGTCATGGAATCTTAATTAAAATCACACCATCAGTTTCAGCGTATCAGAGAACCTTACTGTAGAGGTTTCAAGCTCCTATCTGCAAAAATGTGGAATTTGTTATTGTTTGCCAGAAGAAAGATCACGGATGCGTGTTTAATGTTGTTTTTTTTTCTTTTCCCCAGGGATGATCGTATCGACCCAGTGGTTATAGAATGTCGTGAGATAGTTCATTCAAACGGAAATTTAAAGTTCTAGTGCCTTTTTTAAACAAAAAAAATAGAATCACTTTTTACAAAAATTACATTAAGGAACGAACTGTAACCTATAGTAACTGCAGTGTTAAATCAAACAGTTCGTGGTCATAATAAAAAGCTGTGTAATGGCTCATTTTAAAGAAAATTGCTGTATATAGAAACCTTTTCCAATTAACAAAAATAATAATTATTATAATTTTTTTTTTACGATATGGTAAAGAACTAACTCTAGGCCATAGTAACTAATTTAATTTTGAAAAGAAAGAATTACAGCAGAAACTTAAATGGTAGTATAAGTAAGCTACATTTTATCAAACAGTTCGTGGTAACGAACTGTAAGTAAGGAGCGACCCGGCTCAAGAGTAACCAAAGCTCTAAAAAACGGAATTTTGATACGAATAGATACATCAAAAGAACCAGATTTTATGCTGATTTCAAATATACAAGTTTCATCAAGTTTAGTCTTACCCATCAAAAGTCACGAGCCTGAGAAAATTTTCCTTATTTTCGAAAAAAGGGAAAACACCCCCTAAAAGTCATAGAATTTTAATGGAAATCACACCATCGGATTCAACGTATCAGAGAACCCTACTATAGAAGTTTCAAGCTCCTACCCGCAAAAATATGGAATTGTGTATTTTTGCCAGAAGAAAGATCACGGATGCGTGTTTATTTGTTTGTTTATTTTTTTGTTTTTTTTTTTTTATTTCCCCAGGGGTGATCGTATCGATCCAGTAGTCCTAGAATATTGTAATACGGCTCATTTGAATGGCAATTAAAAGTTCTAATGCCCCTTTTAAGTGACCAAAAAAATTGGAGAGTAACTTGGCCCCATCCCGCGCTCATTTTTTTCCTGAAGTCATCCAATTAAAATTTTGAGATAGCCATTTTGTTCAGCATAGTTGAAAATCAAATAAATATGTCTTTGAGGATGACGTAATCTTCTGCAGTTCCCGGGAGAAGGACTGCAAGTTATGAACTTTGCTCATTGTTTACATATAGTATTGGTAATAGGGAAGTATACAGACGTTTTCACGAAGGATATTTGTCTGGTGGGGGGTGGGGAGGGGAAGAGGAGGGGGTTACGCAGGATAATCTTTCCGTGGAAGATGTTTCCTTGGAGTAAGGAACATTTCTATGAAGGGGAGCCGGATTTCCCTGCATTATTTAAAAACTGATCAGAAATTAAATTAAAAAAAAAACAAACAAATTTTTTCAACTGAAATTAAAAAGCAGCACTAAAACTTAAAACGAACAGAAATTATTACGTATATGAGGGGGTTCGCCTCCCATGTCAATACCTCACTCTTTACGCTACAGTTTTTTTTTAGTTTTTTTTTTTACGCTACAGTACTTTCAAAAGAGCTATCTATTCTAATTAAACGGCCTTTGTGATTCGGGGGTTTGTGATTGAAACAAAAATTGAACTTTAGCGTAAAGAGCGAGGTATTAGCTAAGGGGAGAACCCCCGCATATACCTAATAACAAATACGTAATAAAAAAAGATAGAAAAAACAAGCTATACGGCTCGATAGTAATCGAAACTTTAAAAAACAGAATTTTGATGTCAACTATATGTATCAAAAGAATGGGCTTATAATGCTGATTAAATAAGAGAAACAACTTTTTTCAACTGAAAATAAGGAGCAAAATTAAAACTTAAAACGAATAGAAATTATTACATTTATGAGGGGGTTCATTCCCTAGTCAATACCTCGCTCTTTACGCTAAAGTTTTTTTTTCCTTCAAAAGAGCTATCTATACTAATTAACCGGCCTTTGTGATTCGGGGTTTGTGATTCGAACAAAATTCGAACTTTAGTGTAAACAGCGAGGTATTGACTAGGGAGCGAACTCCCTAATATACGTAATAAAAACATGCGAATATAGAAGTTCGTTGCGTAAGTTAATACGTAAGTTACGTCAGAACAAAATTTCGAGAAAGCCATTTAGCCAAAAAAGAAAATTAATATGCAAATTCAATTTTAATTATTCATGTACGGTGAACCAAAATCAAAGAGGCCTTAATCCAGAACGTTCAGCAATTAAATAAAAAACAAGTTTTTTTTTAACTGAAAGTAAGGAGCGACAATAAAAGTTAAAACGAACAGAAATTATTCCGTATATGAAAGGGGCTGTCCCCTCCTCAACGCCTCTCTCTCTTTAAGCTTAAGTTTTTTATTATTTAAAAAAATAAGGTTGTGAGACACAGTCAAACTTTAGCGTAGAGCGAGGCGTTGAGGGGGGGCAGCCCCTTTCATATACGGAATACTTTCTATTCATTTTAAGTTGTAATGTTGCTCCTTACTTTCAGTTAAAAAAAAACTTGTTTTTTTATATATGAAAACTAAAGGAATTTAAAGAAAGTAGAGAAAGCATTAAAATATGAACTAAGGAGGTGTGAAGTGGTGGCCATGGATAAAGCTGCCGAGGATCTGGAAGATGCAGCTAGACGGCATAATAGTAAAATACTGTTCTGGCATGTTAATAAATTGAAAGGGAGTAGTCAATCAGGACATGTCCCAGTTAGAGATAGGAACGGGCCCACAATTAGTGATAAGGGAAGAATTAAAGAGAGATGGGCAGAACATTTTGAGTGTTTGCTAAACCGAGATAGAGTTGCAGGAAAATATATAGACGAAAATTAAAAAGTTTATAATACCTTGGATGTGAAGAAAGATTTCTTTTGTGAGGAAGAATTAGCGACAATACTAAAAGGATTAAAATAATAAGGCTCCAGGTGCTGATAGTGCAGTAAATGAGCTTCTTAAATATGGCGGCTGTGAGGTTAGAAATATGTTACTAAAGATTATGAATAAAATTTTTGAAAAGAGGAAGTAACTAACGATTTTAGAAAAACCTTAATTAAGCCACTTTATAAGAAAAGTGATAAGAGTGAGTGTTGTAATTATCAAGGCATTAGTCTGGTCTCTGTATGTAGCAAATTACTTAGTAATATGATACTTTTTCGACTGAGAGATGCTGTAAACAAATTTTTAATAGAATAACAGTGCGGTTTTCGAAAAGGTAGAGGATGTATCGGCCAAATTTTCACTCTTACGTTAATAATTGATAATTGCCTGAGTTGTCTAACACCTTTGATCCTCAGTTTTATAGATTATGAGCAAGCGTTCTAATCTGTTGATAGAAGAGCTTTAGCAAAAGTTTTATCCTTGTATGATATACCAGACAAATACATTAAAGTAATCACTGCTATGTACGAGAATAACACTGCTGGGATTAACGTAGGATATGAGGTTAGCAGCTGTTTTTGTATTATATTAGGAGTTAAACATGGTTGTGTTCTATCCTCTTTATATGAATTATTTTGATGTACTTTGTCTTAAGGAGAACAGGAAAGGCAATGGGAGACCATGGAATCAAATGGAGAGGAAAAAGTCTCCTGGACTTAGATTATGCCGATGATTGAAGCATCTTAGATGAAAAAATGAACAAAATGAATGATTTTTTAGAGGTTTTGCGAGTTTATGATTCTAGAATAGGTTTAAAAATTAATTTTAAGAAGACTAGGTCACTAAGGCTAGGAATAAATGAACATGAAAATGTGAGGTTAGGTGATGAAAATATTGATCAGGTGGGCAGCTTCACTTACCTTGTTAGTACTATTAGTAAAGACGGTGGGACCAGTGAAGAAGTTAAAAGTAGAATAGCCAAGGCTTAGGGTGGTTTTTCACAGTTTATCCTATATAGGAAAAACATCTAGAGATTTCACTGTTTCTATTTCTGTGTTACAGTTAAGCAGCATTGGGGAAGATTTATTAAAATTTGAGTTGTATTTATTTGTTTGTCTTTTGTTCTTTATTTCTCTCTTTTTGTGTATTTTTTATTTTAAACGATTTTAACTATTTTTGATTTTGCTCTTTTTTTTCTTTACCGTTGATAAAACCTGCCAGACGTGGCGTTGAAATATTCGAAATTTTTTTGTTAATTAAGGTTTTTTATGTTGTTTTTGTTCTTAGCGCGTTCTTTGTAGGTTTTTTCACTGCTTTAATTAATGAAAACCTGTTTTTCTCTCTTAAACTTTCCTAAATTCTCGTAGTAAGTAAAAAATCAGTTCATATGGTGTTGGAATATCATATTAATTTTATAATATACTAGTATTATAATATTGTATTTCATATAATAAATTTCATGTTACAAGTTTCACGTATTATTAGCAAATTCACTGTTTTAGTTGGTACTTTGAGGTATCGTAAAACTTTACGAGTCAATGAAATTAGTAACTGAACATTTCTCAGAGAATCTGACTGAAAAATCGCCTTCTTGCTTCCTCTCTCATCAGTCTTTGTTTCTTGGTCAAAATGAATATATTTTATCCATTTTCAGAGTTTCTTTGTACGTCAAGTACACCACTGTTTAGATCAGCGTGTCGGAATGTCGTATCGGAATCGTATCGTAGGGCCGTAGGGCCGTATCGTAGGAATGTCGATAGTCAATTCTTATCCACTACAAATACTGTCATTCTATCTAGTACTGCCTAGGCAAGCAACACTTTACTCCGTAGAGCTTTCACCGGTTTTAATCATATTTTCGTCAGTTCATAACAATTGCCAGTAAATTATTGTGCTCCGCTTTAAAAAAATGTTAGGCTGTTGTTTAAAAAATTAAACTCTTCACTAACAAAGAAATAAAAGCCAAATTAAAAAAGAAAAATACTTGTTTTAGTGTTTGCTGCACCAATACTAGCTCCTTGTTGAGCCTTTACCAAAGATGCATATATTTTATCAGTTTTCATAAGTTCCTCATGATTTCCTTGCTCTTTGATTTCACCCTCGTCCAAAACAAAAATATGGTCGACATTTCTGATTGTTGATAACCTATGAGCTATAATTATCGTCGTTCTACCCTGTCTTGCCTAAAAAGGAAAAAAAAAGAATGAAAAGAAAATAAATAGTTGATTAATCTTATTGCGTAACTTTAATATGACTGAACATTTACAATGAAAGTGCAAATATTCTCTGCAGGATATAAATGTATAAAATGCTAAAACCCCAAAATATAGATATTTCTAGAGCAGGGGTGGCCAACCCGCGGCCCGCGGGCGGCATGTGGCTAGCTGTGAACATTTTTGAGGCCCGTTTATATTCTGCACCTTCATGATGCGCGGACTTCTTGGAACATAATATATTCGATGTTTCACTCTTAACTATGTTGTTTATCAATGTATTTAGCCCAATTATCATATCCTTATGTTGTATAGCTCAAGTATTATCGATGTATCATATTATGAATTACACGATCTATCTATCTATCTATCTATTATGCAAGTACAGTAGTAGTTAGGGCACCAAGCTAGGCTATCTCGCTTATTTCTAGTCGGGGGTACGACGGAAAAAGGCTTTTATGAAAATTACGTCATAGGTAGACTGAAAAAAGCCAAAGCCGAATATGTAAGCGGCACTTTCGTATGAGTCGGCAAACCAGAGATTCCTAAATTTAACCGAAAGGTTTCCGGAAAATGACATCTATTGATATGCTATGAGCTGAAACCGTAAAAATCCCAGGCGTCGCACAACTTTTCGTCTTTTTTGTTTCGCGTTACAAAGAAGAAACAGAAGAATTAATACAGATTGGTAATGCTATTGTAACACTTTGTAGGGAAACCTGAAGTTTTTGGCAGATTGTTAATCCAATGGTTCTGTATGAAGTGACAGTCATTGTAAGTTACTCCCTTTTACGTGTGTTTGCGTGTCTGTATAGCCAGTGTGGTGTAGCCTAGGCTACAGAAAGAGGGCTGTTCTTGTGGTTACCAAGTTCATCCCAGTTCTTATGCCTACTAAGCCTACCCAGGCTTAGTAAGGTACAGAATCTTTTTTTTCAATCATTTCACTGCCAGATTCTGGTTTGTAGCCTACAGGCTTGCTAGACGATGAAATTTTGGGCCCCAAATTAAAGTCCTGGGTATAAATTTAGAATTGTGACTCCTGATAAAGAGACATGTTAAGAAAACTATTCTTACTTTAAAACATGTATAATGATCCTAGTTAACATATTATCCAAGGGGAAAACCTTTATCATCAAGTCTTTCCTCCAAAAATCCTTCTTTTTCCAGCTTAAAAGAAAAAATTATAATATTCTCCATGCTAAAACGCAATGCGTAAATCTTTTGACCGCTCTGCTGTGGATTTTCTAAATAAGGCTGTGCAGGTTTTGGTTGCTGAATGGGCTGGTGACTGGGATGGCCATTTGACGGGGGTGAAACTGATGGCTCCTTATTTCTCAGCAGTCAAGCATCGCAAATACGCAGCTTTCGTCTGAGTGATATGCAGAGTGTGTCCACAGAACTTTCCGAGATTTTCCGCCAAGGACTTTTTAAAGCGAAAGGGCTGAGTGAGAAAATTAATTCAATCACACCGGATCATGCCCTTGAGTCGACGCTCAACTTGCAGTCAAAAGTAGGAGGTGGCATTATCAGCGTCAGTATGCGAGAATTAGCAGTTACGAAATTGATGACCACGATTCATTTTTGTGCCAAGGTAAATACTTTGATCTCTAGCAGTGCCTTAAAAATGAGCTAGTTAATTACTATGTTATGTAATTATTTCTTGCTTTGATATCAGTCTTTGCTTAATGGCAATATAGTTGCTTAGGTTATACAACCTTTCAAGTATCGAGATACGAAAAACCGTTCATTGTGCAGTTTTCCTCTCCAAAGTTCCCTCCTCCCCTCCCTAGTAGACCTATGTAGCCCATCTTCAAACTTAACCTGCCTGTGTTCAAAACAAACCTAATTACCAAGTAACATGAGGATCCGACTCTCCCCTCAAGAGTGAGAGTACCATACACAGACAAACAGACGGACGGACTTTGTGACCGCATACGTATCCCAAAGCTACGCATGAGATCTCAAAATGAAGCTTCAGAGCAGTCCCCCCTCCCTTGATGTTTTCGTGCATTTAAATTTTTCTTCCAAGATTTTTTCTTCTAGGTGTCGACAGCATTATGCAGGTATGACTGGAGTGCAAAGCTTGAGCGAATTCGAAGATGGTCAGTATTCAACTCATGCTTCGGATAAAAGAGATGAATAACTGGTCCAAAAAGTTGTCGCTGTTATTGAGGATCGCGTCGACCCATTATCCTCTGATTGTGAGAAACTAGTGAACATTATAACTGGAGAGTTGGCAGATACTGGTGTTAATCTGTTTAGTGATGAAGCTTCGGGCTTAAAGGCAATCGGAGCTTTTTTTGATGGAGATAGTGATGCGTTTACGAAAGTGAAAGTGCAGACTTTTCAAAGCTCGAAAAAGATCATCAAAAAGGCATCCGGAAGTGCCGTGTACGCAAACGCAGAATTGGATATTGTTAAACAGATCATGACCGCTGTTGATTCGGACCAGGGTCCACGTACTGATATACTGATAAGAGTACTAGGCCACGAGCTGCTACCATATCCCCCTGCTCTGTTTGAAATTACAGCCAGTGGCAACATCATGTTAAGAACCGGCAGCAAATTTGCTACGACGGAGTTCCTAAAAATCTCTCTTGCCATCGAGAAGTGGCCATCAGAGTGTCGAAGTTCCCGGGACGCGGGAAGTCTGGGGGTCGTAGTTGATTTTATGCCACTGATCAGAAGTCAATCCCCTCGAAAAGACGAAATCATGACGGACTTCGCTAAAAGAACGTTGGAGAGTCTCATAAAAAACAGCCGAAAGAGACAACCCAGCTACATATTGTAGCTGATCAATATGATGGCATGCTCCAGGATTTAGTGGGCTGCGAAGTTGTCTCTATGAAAGACAGCAGTGGCTGCCACGAACGGCGGGGAAGTCGTCCCGGCAAAACCTTTTCCGGTCGTCGACATATAGTTCTTGACTGCTGGGACTCGATCCTGCTGGATTCAAAAAGCAAAGCAAAACTGATAGAGCGCGTGTTTCAGGTCTGGTCTGAGATTGATAGGAAAACGTTACTTTTCCCTGTTTACCTATCCAGAGGGTTTTCTGATAGGACCAAATTTGTGGAACTTAGACCAGAGAGTAGTGCTGACGAAAGCAGCAGTTTTACGGCTGACTTGAGCTGCACTCACGAGGAATCAGACACTCGTGTTGTCCTTCACGCAGCCTTCTATGCTAAAATTTGATGTTCAGACTTGATTATCGAAGCCAATGACACCGATATCGTCGTCATCTTGCTTCAGTCTTTTTCTAAAATTGAGGCACAAACCAGTGCAACACCAAACATCTGGGTTTGCTTCAAGGACAAATCTGTTTCTGTCACGGAGCTAGCAAATGGACTCCCTCCGTCTTTAGCGAACTCTGTGGCATTTTTGCATTGTTTCACCGGCTGTGATAAAGTGAGCTACTTCTATTCAAAAGGCAAAAAAACTGATACTGAAAGCAGCAATGCCCTGGTTAACCCACATTTCGGCTGTGACTGACCAGGTTTCAAGAGACATACAAGAGGCCATTGAACTCGAGGATGAAATTGTGAAGTTGAGTCAGGATATCTTGATCGCGTCGTACGGAAAAAACGAAAACTTTGATTGTTTAAACGATCTGCGAGTTCACTTGTTTCCGCGTCGTAAAACACTGAAGAGCCTACCTCCAACAAACGACTCGTTCAAGTTCCACGTCAAAGATGTATTTTTCAATGGTCTGTGATGCTACAGGCGCTTGTGCTTAGTCCCATCTACTTTTCTCCCTTAGATTTTGGGTGGGAGTTAAAAGACAGAAAAGTTTTACCCAAGAAACCGACTCTTGTAGCCAGGCCATCTACCATTCAGAAAGTTTCACCGTACTGCAAGTTTAAAAACTGCGGAAAAAATTTTCCTGTGCAGCTAGGGGCTGCGACATTTTGTGCTCCTGTTGTGGAAAATATTACGAAGGGGAGTTTAGTTCTGACAAGGAATAGTTATTCTGCATGGGAGTTCTGGAAGGGACGATGGGTAGTGGGCTGCTTTAGTAATTCGATGGGATTTTCAGGTGATCATTTATTCGGATTTCTGTCTTAAGTAATTCGTAATACTTTGGTTAATAAACTCTTTGTTTGCGATGACATATGTGTAGAGCTTCGCTAGCGTTTTGTCTGAGATTTAGCGTTACTGTAAAAAAAAGTTAGTGTTTTGGGGTTGAAAAGACATTCCTTGGCCTCCGGGCATCTTGGATACTACTGCTTTAGTCGTTGATACTCGGGTTTCTGCGAAAAAAGGCGCATCAGACTCACTGGAACAGCAATGTCCCTGAGGAGCCATACACAAGTTGTGAAACCCTAAGTTTTGTGGTGTTTCCCGCCTCGTACGAATGTGCTGTTGTTATTTTTCGAATAAGCAAGGTCGATTTAGGGGGGCCTATTTTCATCGATACCTTTTTCCGTCGGAGTATGTGTCACATTTTTTATTTCCGGCGCCCTGACTAATTGGAAAACTGCATTCGAAACGATTTAATCTCATTTCATAAAGACGATATTTTTTTGTCAATATATGAAGAACTGTGTATATTGCAATTGCATCTGCCTGGTTAAAATTAACGAACAAGAGAGTAGTTAAGAATTATGGTATGCAAAGTATTATTTGGCAGGGGAAGTCACTGATGATAAATTGCTAGGGGTGGCACCGCGACTTGGTGATTTTCAGGGATTCGGGGAACCAAATTTTTTTCAGGTTACGCATAGATTTTCGAGGAAATACCCGAAAATTCAGGGATTGTGCAAGCCCTGCTTGATTTCTCATCAGGAAAATCGAAATACTAAACCTCACGAGAAAGATAAGCTCCGACTTAGCGGTTGATGCAATAAAGAATTGCCGCAAAATAAACTCAAAATCAGCTAAAATCTGCCGCCTCTGTCGGCGGTGTAACGACACTTCGGCTACGGTCATCTGGGCCTCTCGTTGGCGGCGTTAGGTCAATCTGCCGGCGCGGTACCGGAGTCTAGTAGCAATAATAAATAAAATAGTAACAAATAGTTTTGCAATGTATAAGGGAGTTCCAGCAAACAAAATATGAGAAGAGATTTTTCAGAACTCTTTGAGAGTGGCTTATTGCCTATGGAATTGAACGATTGCTTTGTGAGTATCTCTTTGTGCAGATGGTACAGATAATATTCCTTAGAAATTTTGCCATGAGGAAAATTTCTCACTAGAAAAATTATTCATCGATAAAAATCTGCCAGAAAACAATTAAGCATGAAATTCATTCAAACACAGGAAGATTGTGGTCAATTGTGTAAACAGCTTAAAACTCTAACCTCCAAAATTCTGGAGCTGATTTACGCTGGAAATTATCCAGGCTTTACAAATTAATCATATTTATCTTAGACAACCTAAACATTATTTTTTGCAGCTAAAAGAAATAGAAAATGAAGGGCCTCCTCGACAAACCTTGTCCAGTGCTCTCTGAACAACTGCTTCACTCTGATTATCTAATGCTGAAGTTGCTTCGTCCAATAGCAGCAATTTCGGATTTCTGACTAGCGCTCTTGCTATAGCAACTCTCTGCTTTTGACCTCCACTTAGCTGGGTTCCCCTATCACCAACCAATGTATCATAGCCCTAGAAGAGAAGTGTTCCTCTTTAGCTTAGAAGGTACAAAACGCTCCACAGGCATGATTAGAAAAAGAATTTAATACCTTTCTAATGGGGGGTTAGCTCAGAATTAATAATCCATCTGTACCATTGAAGGGATATTTGTAGTAATAGAAAAGATTTGCTCGTGGCGATAGAGATTTCTCCTATAGCGCCACTTATAGCGATGGAGATTGTGTCAACTAGGCTAGCGCCGCTCTCAATTAATGAGAGAAAATTGAATATGTAGACATACAAATGTGGCTTCTTCTTTCTTGAGCTATCTGGAGATCAGATTCCTTTGGGAGCATTTACCTTGGAGACTGGCGAACTAGTTACCCATTATCGGACTAGACCCAGACATATAAGAGAAACAAACACATATAAAAAGACAATAGATTTATTGAACTTACATGCTTAATTGCACAGGAACAGGCCACTTCTATGACAATAACGGTGACCAAAATAATTTCGTACTAATCGTATCAAGTCCGATTTCACATTAAAATTAAAAAACACATTTACCCCACTCCCAAACGCAGTTCTTTCGTCCTGCGCTGTAGGGACTGCCTGCCATTGGACCAAGTGACCCAAGGACGCAAATCTTCGTCCAATAATCTCTTTGAGATTTTTCAGATGATTCAGTAGTTCACACAGTTTTTTTGCCTTTTAAACTTCCTTATAAATGTTATGCGTTGCATTTTTTTTGCTACAATTTTCTTAGCGAAATTCGAACGACTAGCGCCGTTGTCTGACTGAAGCTAGAAATGCAATTTCTCTCTTTGCTGATTAAGGACTTTTCATTTTTTGCGACTAGATTTAGCTTAATTATAAGAAATCGGAATTATCTTTAGAAAGGAACTTTATTTTGGTATTTCAAATACATCACATCTTACTCATGGTACACATCTTCTCCCTTCAAAATAGTTGACCTATAAGCAACTCATTTACATTTTGTAAAATTTTGACCATTTGCATTGCTAGCAAATATGATAGCATCCCGGGCCAAAATAACAGCAATTAAGTATCAATTTGGGCCCTAAAAACAACATTTACTGACATTATTCATGATGATTGGGCAAAATAAGTCATTTGGTCAGGATTGGTCTTATTAATTCCAATTTGCCGTTGAATAGTAAAAAACATCGTATCTGTATTTTTATTAGGTTTTCCTCATAGTGAAAACACTGGAACAGAAGTGAACACATACATCTAAAAGCCGATAAGTATTAATTAGGATATGGATACAGCCGCTGCATCCCTCAGAGCATTCTCCAAGACGCACAAGTGGCTGCTACGTTTCACTGCAGACAGTTTAGCAGATGCTATGTTTTGAAGTCAATGAGCTGTTAAGTAGGGATCATTGCGCAAACCAATAAATCTATCAGAGTACCTTGTTAATGACGTAAGTTTTGGCAAATTTAAAAATAAAAATTAAGCGAGAAAAGGGGTATTAATTTCAACAAAGCAGTGAACAAAAAATAGGAGAAGAGAGTGAACCATTTTTTTCACTATAGATATTCGCTTAGGTTTTATTCTTATGCAGTAATATCAGTGCTGGAAGTTTTTTTTACAATATTCCCATTTATCCATTAAATGTTGAGAGGAGAATGACCCATTGTTTTCACTAAAAATATTCGCTTTGGTTTTATTCTTACGTAGTAACATTAGTGCTGGAAGTTTGTTTATAATGTGAGTTGTTCTTATTTATTCTTTTTTTTCTCTTTGTGCGTTTAGTTGTTATTTTTTGTTTTTTTGTGTTATTTTTAAAAATAACTATAATTCTCTTACTTAAACTTTTTTCCGTTGAGAAAGGCTCCAGGACGTGGGGTCGAAATATTTGGATTTTTAAAAATATAAGTGTTGTTTTGTTTTTAATTTCGTTCACTGCTTTGTTGAAATTATAACCCGTTTTTCTCGCTTAATTTTCCGCAAATGGAAAAGCAGTGTGGCCTAATAAATTTCTTTTGCCAATTTAAATTTAGGTCTTTTCTGTAAATTTAGATGTTTATTTACCAAAAGGGTTTTGAGGGTCAACGACACTTGTTTTGGTTCCAAAGGCTTTGCAATCCGACAAGAACAACAGATAGTCATCAACCTCTCAAAACGGTTTTTCCACTAACAGGGTTGCACAAGAGTTTGTTGATCTTCCGGAGTTCATTAAAAATTACCGTGAACATTGAGGGGAAGGTAAAGTACAATATTCAAAATAAAAGCAGCATAAAAATTGCCTTCGATTGGTCTACGAAGTTAACCCTTGAGGTGAATCTTATTTATTTTGATTCTGACCATTTTTATTCTGGTTTTGCCGGTTCTGGTCCAGTTTCGACTGGTTCCAGTTCCGTATCCGCCGGTTCCAATTCCGTTTCCGTCGGTTTTGGCCATGGTTCCACCGGTCCCGATTCCACTACTGGCAGTTCCGGTTCCTCTGGTTCCAGTTCCGGTTCCACCGGTCTCAGTTCCGGTTCCACCGGTTGCAGTATCAGTTCCCTCGGTTCCGGTCCCAGCTCCACCAGTTCGGGTTTCACCGGTCAAGCCGGTCAAATTCCGATTCCGGTTCCACCAGTTCCATAGTGGGAAACCCCCGCATGTAAAAAAGATGTACCCCTTCGAAAATTCAGAAGGCAGAAAATTCCAAGCACATAGGTTTTTCCAAACGTCATTAGGGGACTTGTGCAACAGTTTGTTAATCCTCGGGAGTGTCTTACAAAATTACGAGGTAATGATATCTTCGGAACAATACGTGCACATTTGACGGGTATTAATTATCAGGTAATCTTTGAGTGAATATAGTTTTAGGATTTTTATTATGCGACTGCTCCCATGGTACTCTGTTGTTGGTCATCAACAATAGTTAGTCTATTGTATGTTTTCATTCATTACTAACAGTATATTGGTAGAGTAAATACTTGGCAAACCTAATGCTAGTGCTTGTGCTAGCATGTTACCTGTTGATAAATCCTATCCCCATATTTTGGGTATTAACATTGAACGGAAGGTAAAAAGAAGACAGGCGTACTGATGTACCAATGTCATAAACCATACCTTGTCTTTGTGCCGGAACTGCATTCTATATAAGAATAATGAGGTACTAGACAGTGAAATCAAAGGAAAAAAAGGGCATTGGCAGATAATATTATCATTAAATATAAAGATGATTCAACTAAAGAAAAGCACCGGTGAACGTTAATAGTACCATTGATAGTTTACCAACATATGCTATCATTGAACAGAATAATAGCAATGATGAAACATGAGATGAATTTGTAAGTGAAACCATGTTAAGTCGTGTATGACCCCGAAATGGAATGTGTGTCATGTCAAGAGAAAACTTGATCATTTTATGGAACGAATTCGAAACCTTAAAATTTTTTATGATTTTCTTAAGAACATGTATACTATAGGTGCCATTATTCCAATAAAAATGTTTCTTTGTATTACCTCGTTCTGTTTCAATTAGCTTTTAGGGTAGGCTAGTAACTCCAACGTTAAATGTTTATTCAAAAGTCAGAAGCACAAGAACAGGAATTGTCAGACATAAGCGCTACTACCAAGGTCACAAAGGGATGTACTAGAATTTGACATATGTGAACAGGATTTTTTTTTCTTCCAAAGTCAGTGTACTAGAGTCTGAGATAGGTAAACAAAATTCTTTCTTTCAAAGTCAGAAACGAGCGAACCGAATTTTTGAAAAGTCAGAAGAATGTCCAGTGGACTTTTCAGGGGCTTTTACCAAAATTTGAGAAGCAAGAATATGAATTTTCAGAGACAAAGGCACTAGAGTGGTGAAATAGGTGAACATGATTGTTTTCTTCCCAAGTCAGAAACGTGCGAACTGAACTTTTCAAAAGTCAGAGAAATACCAATTAATTTTCAGGGGCTTTTACCAAAGTCTAAGATGCAAGAACAGGTATTTTCAGAGACTTAGGCACTATATTCTCAGATAGATGAACAGGGTTTTTACCAAAGTCAGAAAGAAGCGAACAGGACTTTTCCAAAAGTCAGAGGCATGTCAATTGAAATTTTCAGAGCTATACCAAAGTCTGAGACATAAGAACAAGAATTTTTAAGGACACAGGCACTACTACTGGGCCCACAGGAGTGTACTAGAGTTTGAGATAGGTGAACAGGACTTTTTTCGTCCTTCCGCAACTCCAAAACTTAGTCTCGTTTTTCCTTTTTGCTAAGCTTCGTAAAACCAATAGTTCTCTTGAAAATATTTTCTGTTTTACGTGGAAGGAACGGGAGTATGTTGTAAACTGAACAAGTTTGGGTTATAACTTCCTTCTTAAGTAAAGAAATACCTCCACATTTGTTTTTCTGGAATATTTGTTCTTCCAAAGTTCTCACAGGCAAAGGTCCCATTTCTTCAGCTTCGAAAAACATAGAATTCATCGGCTCAAGTGTGAACCAGTTATAAAGGCCATCTATATTTTCTGGAGCTATCAATACACTAACCGAATGCTTGATGATGCCTTACTGGTATTTATTGATGTTGGTGGCATCAGGATTATGTCATTCATAAGTCTTCCTGTGTTCTAGTTCCAAATTTTGAAGAACAAAAGATCATGTTGATGAAACGAAGAGTAGCCTGTCTTTGGTTCACTCCCAATCTGCGTGTCTTAAGAGTCGTTTAGTACCTTGTTTTACGTCCTTATTTAACATTTCAAGAAGACACACCACGAACACGCTAGCTCCTTCACTACCAGATCTGTTTTCAAAGCAAACTTCTTGCCTACTCGTTTCTATCACGTAGGGCGAAAAAGAAGTGATGTAACCCAGCTGCTCAAGAACGGATTCTTGGAAGTAAGGGCGTTTTAAACTGTAAATTTTCAACAAAAATCCAGGGATTCCAGTCTCAGATTGTTTCATACTAGACATGTACAGATGCCACTTCTCCCTTCTCATTGAATTCCATGCAGCTAGAGCTAACATTATAGACTCACAGAAAAGAATACCCCAAAGAAAGAACTGAGAGTCAGCTTTTTCTCGTCAAATACGCCATCCTTCAAACTTTCTGTAATATTTTTGAAAGTCTGCTCATAGACACTGGAGGTCTAAAGGACATAGCTATTCCTCTGTAACAAATAGATGAATCATCTTACTCTGGAGGCTGAACCACAGCTTTTCTAGGCATTACTATGCCTTATCTACATATTTAGCTTCCTTGATGAACATATAGTCGTCGAAATATCCAACCGCAACAGACAATTGCTGGAGTTTAGCTTCGTCAAACACAGACATGGCCGTATTCACTATATTTCACTGCAAATGAAAATCATTGAGAAGCGGAGGGAGGTGAAGAAGGTCCTCGTTTCCTGACGATATTTCTTTTTGGGCTACTTGATAGAGCTTCTCATATACAGTTAAGAATTTCTGGAATCCAACAAAACAACACAAAAAACAATTTTATTTTCTGATTGTTAATCAGATCATGCCTAATAATTCGGCTCCCTGGAGAGGGTTTCTGGCACCATCCCCTCTCCCCAAACGGCACCCAACGACACACTTTCATAACGGGTGATTGGAAATTAAAAAAAAACTTATTATTCTTACTAAATTGCCATTGTGTTTCTGGAGTCATTTACAAAGTATTGAGAGAAAAAGTAAAACATTTAGCGTAAAGAGAAAGGTCTTGAGGAGGGCGTAACCCCTTTCATGTATGTATTAATTTCTGCCTTTTTAAGTTTTGATCTTGCTCCTTACTTTTAGTTGAAAAAAAATTATTCTTTAAATTTAAATTCTGATCCTTTTAAAATATTATCGGGAAATCCAGCTCCCCGTCCATGAAATAATTCTTCCCTCACGAAAAAATTTCGCCATGGAAAGTTTCTTTCACGTAAAAATACCCCACCCTCTCCAAGGAAATTCCCCTTAGACTATTTCATTCTAGCTGAAAATTCCATCCAGAAATTTCCAGCGGACGATCTTGGGTGAAATTTTTATGTTAGCGCACTTTCATTTGGAAAGATTTTAATTTCTGATTGTTTTTAAATCACGCCTGTAACTCCCTCCTCGATGGAATTTTTTCCAGCAAAAAGCTAGCAAAAGGGTATTTTCCAGCAAAGATTTTTTTGGGGGAAGGGGGGGGGGGGTTCAAAAGAAACTTTCAAAAAAGCATCAAAAATGTAAAATGATTAACTACTCCCTTAAGATTTCTGGGATTATTTCTGGTCTAGGCTGTTATTATGAAAATAAAAATAACACTGAACCCAAAATGAGCAGAATTTACTCCGTACAGGAGAGGGGCTGTCCCTTCCTCATCCACACGTCCACCTTAAGCTCGCAGAAACTTTTGGAGTGTGCTGATTAGACCAGAAAGCGAGAGTTCTAGTCCTTTTTTGAAGGCCACAGGGATTGGAGACCAACCAGCACCTTGGGGTTGATGTTTTCCAGGGGAAGGGGTGTTCTGTGTTTTTTTGGGGGGTGGGGTGTCTCTGGGGGTCTAATTTCCGGGGGAGGGGATATTTTTCGTCGGGAGGTATTTTTTGCGGAAGAGGGGTATTTTCTTCGGGGGGAAAGAATTTCCCGGGGGGTAAACGCCGGTCACCGAAAAAGGACAAGTAAAGATAAAAATAAATGCTAACATCTTTAGACGCGTCAAATTAGGCATTTTCAATGCTGATACAAGCCAGAAAAGAACATAAACGTCTAACAATAAGAAAAAAGGGATTGCAACTAATCAAGTCAAGAACAGAAGGTGAAAATCAGAATTGTTCGTCATTAAAACTAAAAGTAACTATAATCTAACCTGCATTAGGCTGGATGCTTATTATCTGAATAGGGTTGAAGTAGCTTAAATACATTTGGTTTGTTTTTTTGCAGGAGGGGGGGTCAATTGTTTTTGATTTTCCTTAATAAAAATATTGTGTCTAGTTTTCTTATCTCTTCTTGCACTGTTCTTGCTGTTCCGTTCTTGTGGTTTCGCATTGCTTTTGTTCTTATTCTTTTGTTGTACTAATATAAATGAATAAATAAATCTTAAAGCAAGTACAGCTTGAATTGAATATTTAAATCAAGCTTAAAACTAACGAAATATTTTACTATTGAAGCATAAATGAAATGCAAAACGAACATAAATTAAATAAACAATCATAGCAAACAAACATACAATAGGCACTAATATAAATGAATAAAAAAATATTAAAATGAATAAAACATTAATTAAATATGTAAATCAAGATTGAAACGAACAAAGTCGCTTCAGAGAAAAGTATGGGTACTGCTTCCTTCCCTAACTGTAACAGTCTAAAACCTACTGTGTCATTGGCGCTTTACTGAAAATGAATTATGTTACAAATATTTTCTTATGTACTTATTACAACATTGAAAATATAAATAAAAGTATATTAAGGTTAAATTTTGAACTGAAGGGATTTTCAGGAGCGGATATCATTATACATCAAATATTTAGTTTAATCTTATTGTTTCTTCCTAAGACGTTCACGCCAAAGTTAGTTTCACTACAAGCAAGAGTTCAGCTACTGCCTCCCAGATCTTACTGCATCATTGGTTTTTCAATGAATGCAAATTATATTATAAATATTCTCTTTTCCAAATTTTTATTCAAAATTTTACTTATTCAATTGTATTTATTATAGAAAGAATTTTACGTTTTCAATTTTATTTATTTAATTAGAATTAAACTTTCAGTCTCCTTATAATATATTATACGCTTAATGCATATTGAATGCGTTCAGTACTGTTCTATATGTAAAAGACATTATCATAATTTCAGCCATTCTTATGAGCCTACTTCATCATGTTTAGATATTGTGGACTCTAGAATAGACAAGAAGAATCTGGAGGAAATGAGGGAAAAAATCTTGATTGATATGGAGAGAAATTCATACAGGGTAGAAGTAAGGACGCATAAAACGAGGTTCGATATGACAGAAAAGAAAGAGAAAGATCGAAAGAAGTGACATAGAAAATAGGGCTATCTCTACAGAGTTATGTCAAAATATACTATAAAAGACAATGATGAAAGCTCAAAGGAAACTGTGCATAATCTAAGATGTAACGGTAAATATTGTGATGAACATGATCTAAGAGAAGGGAAAAATTGGCCCTTCAAGAGAAAACATTTAATTCCATAATCTTTTTTTCTTGATCCCCCCAGCTTCAAGTCAATGATAAATTTTAGGAACAAACACGTCTCATAATTGCCGTTGCCGTTTTTTTGACGGCATTGCCGTCTCTGAAGAGCTTTTTTGGCTAGAATTTGCAAGCGTACGGCATTACTGCCACTGAAACTCGAGGCAATATTTTCTATGGTTTTGTCATGATGTCTCCGGATAGGTTTGGATTCTTTGGAATGATCTTGAATTTTTTGTAAATTTGTGAGGATTTCCACACAACTCTTACGATTTCTATTAATTCTTCCAGATTTCTATGTATTGGCTATGATTTTTATGAAACAATGGCGCTTTCTAGGAAAATCCTGGGAGCCTTATCCTCATGAAATATTAAAGCCCAGAAAGGTAGTGTGTTTCATGAGAAATCATAAAGTGCTTATCTACAAGACAGTGTCAACCCTAGAACTCCGGACCAAACCATAGAAATCAAGACCATACCATGGGAATCATGATCAAAGTGTAGAAAACATGGTCAACCTCTAAACAATCATTACAAAACAAATAAACCCTGAAAAAAATCATAAAAATCAAGAGCAAACTGTAGAAATCATGTTCAATCTCTAAAAAACAATTATCAAAACAAAGAAACCCTAACAAATTCATGAAAAACCAAAAGCAAAGTGTAGGAATAAGGGGCCGGATCCTAAAAATCTATATCAAACCATAGAAAACAGGACCACAGTGTGGAAATCAATAGAAAACTTCAAAAAATAAGGACTCTAAAGAAATTCTTATTAATATTAGTTAAAAAAACTGTCCGAAAAATACGATTTTCAAAGAAAAGTAAAGGACTTTTTAAACTTAGGCTCAGCAGATGCAAATATCTGTTAAAATTCAAATTCAAAACGACCAGAAATTACTATTAAAGAATAAATAAAACCCAAAACGAATAGAAATTAAATAAACAATAATAGGAGAAAACATACAATAAGTAATAATATAATATAAATGAATAAATAAATCTTAAAGCGAGTAATGCTTGGATTGAATATGAAAATCAAGCTTAAAACGAAAAAAATATTTGCTATTGAAGTACAAATAAAACTTAAAACGAGCAGAAATTAAATAAACAATCAATGCAAACAAACATACAATATATATTAATAGATATGAATAAATAAATCTTAAAACAAGTGAAATTTAAATGGAATATGCAAATCAAGCTTAAAACGAACAAGAATCACTACAAACAAAAGTTTGGGTATCGCCTCCTTCTCTCATTGTAGAAATCTAAAACCTAATGCGCAATTGGCGCTTTACTGAAAACCAATTTTATTAAAAATATATTCTTTTGTACTTAATATTGAAAATAAATATTAAAATTATAGTAAAATTTTGAACTGATGAGCTTTCAGCAATTAATATCATTATACATTAAATATTCAATTTAATTTATTTTTTATTTCTTTTTAAAGTTGTTCAAGACGAATATAGTTTTACTGCAAACAAGAGTTTGGATACTGCCCCCTTCCTTAACTGTAAATAAAAACCAAAAGACTATTGCGTCATTGGCAATTCACTGAAAACGAATTGTATTACAAATATTTCCTTTTCCAGTTCTTACATCATTGAAAATAAAAATAAAATTAGAGTGAAATAAGGTCTTGAACTGATGGATCTTTCAACGACTAATATCATTATATATCAACTATTCAATTTGATGTTGTTTATACTTTCCGAGACTGTTCAAGACGCATATAGTTTTAAGTAAAGCGCCAATAACCCAGTAGGTTTTAGAATTTTACAGTGAGAGAAGGAAGATAGATAGATAGATAGATAGGTTTATTTTCCATATATCAGTAAAATAATTACATAACAATCTACAAATCCCCACAAAGGCTCCATGGCCAGTAGGAGGGGGATTATGAAAATATCAAATAAACATTAAACATTTAAACGCTTAAGATTTAAACAATATAGACATAACATTAATATTTAAACATATAAACATAAGCATTTGAACTTTTAACATGTGAAGCATTTGCTTTATAAAAAAAAAAAAACAAAAACAAAAACAAAAAAACAAGGACGGTTCACTAAGTAAACATTATCAAACTACAGTGAATCACAACATCTATAAAAAAAAAACAAAAAAAAAACAACTATTGGCAGCAGGAAAAAGTAAAGAAAATTAATCACATGAAAACAAATATTTTTTTTACTAGTCTTTTGAAGGTGCCAAACGAGTGGCATTCTCGAGCCGAATCGGGAAGGGTGTTCCATGTCAAATGACACGCAACAAGAGGATTAAAATTGGATCTTATTGTTGGTGTATTGGGAATTTGGATATTTAGAGAACTACGGAGTTGATAATTTGACCGATCAGATACAAAAGAAGACGTAAACCTAAGGGACCTAGGAATATCACCATGGAGCTGAAGAAAAGCGAAAAACGCACAGGAAAGAATATAAAGTTTTTTAATATCAAGTAACGGTTTAGTTGCCGAACGATTTACATCCTGGATAAGATTTATAGCTTTATCACAAATATTCGAAAGCAGTTTGAGAAAAGAAGGGAAAGTAGACATCCATATGACTGAACAATAGGAAACATAAGAATGAATTAAGCTATGAAATAGGATTCTTAGAATTGGTCCTGGAAAGATATGCTTTAGTTTTCTTAGAATACCGAGGTTTCTGCATACCTTCATTTTAATAAAATCAATATGGTGTTTGAAAGATAAATTTTCATCTAGGAGGATACCTAGGAAACGGACATGGCCATCCTTTGGTCTACTAATAAAGCCTTTGGATATATGAATTTCAGATAATTGAGGGCAAGCCTGGGATATACGAGAAAAAACTAAAAAACTAGTTTTAGAAACATTTAAGGCAAGAAAGTTAGCATCAAACCAAATTGAAACTCTCTCAAAGTAGTCCACTAACTTTGTACGAATCTCATCCTCTGTTCTCCCAGAAGTAATAAGGGTGGTATCATCGGCAAAAGTAACAAGAGAATCCGAGGTATGCAAACTATAATTATGGGTAGGGGAGACTGTTGGATGACATAGCCGACAGCAATAAAGAGGATTTTTATTTCTAACTGCAAAAATTAGGTCATTTATATAAATTAAAAACAGTACCGGCCCTAAAATTGACCCTTGAGAGACCCCCTGGTCAACACTTGATGGTGAGCGAAAAAATGGATCAACAGAAATTATTCTACCAGACAAGAAAGACTTGAACCAATAAAACGCACTACCTCTTACGCCAAAATGAGAAAGTTTAAATAGAAGAACACTGTGGGTTAAAGAATCAAAGGCTTTACGAACATCCAGAAACAAAGCAGCAGGAATCAAATGGGAGTCCATGGCAGAGTGAAGATAATTCAGTAAAACCACACAAGCATGCTCAGTCGAATGATTTGCTCGAAAACCAAATTGAAAATCGTGAAAAAAATTTTTAGAAGTAAGAAAATGATTAAGACGAGAAAGCATCGCCTTCTCAAATATTTTACTAAGTACAGACAACAAAGAAATTGGCCGATAGTTGGCTGGATCATTTCGTGCCCCCCCCCTTATATAATATGATGACTCGAGCACGCTTGAGACTACTCGGGAAAATACCATGCTGAAAGGAGAGGTTAATAAGTTTTGTTAAGGGATAAATAATGGAAGGAAGTATGAACTTAATTACTTTAGTAGGAATATTATCAGGGCCAGACGACGAACAATTTTTCAATCCCATAACAATTTTAGCAATTTCTTTC
Organism: Artemia sp. Kazakhstan ARC1039; assembly: GCA_029168905.1. NCBI lineage: Eukaryota > Metazoa > Arthropoda > Branchiopoda > Anostraca > Artemiidae > Artemia > Artemia sp. Kazakhstan ARC1039. Next base: position 1,499 of record JAQQPU010012563.1, on the reverse strand, counting down.
TCCGTCGCTGGTTCCAAAAACATTGACATCATACAAGGTGGCCCAATATAAGACCTGAAGTTGAATCCTGACGGAGAAGAACCAACAGCCGAAGCGGTCCTTTTACCAATATTCGCAAAATCTGAAGTAAATGCATCTTGAACATTCAGTTCGCCTTCGATGATTTTGCCATCAAGATCCAAAAAAGAAGGGGCTGATGGAGAATGAAAAGAGGGCCTAAGCACAGAATTTATAACCTGCCAAGTTTTTCGTATATATTTACCACAATCTGAAAAACAATTAAAATAATACTGGGACTTGGCCTTTCGACAAACAGAATTATAAATATTCCTATAAATTTTAAATCGCTGAAAGCAGATAGCTTTCATTGAAGGGCTAGCAGACTTAAAGGCCCTCCAGAGATTATTTTTCTCCTAAAACTCCTAAGGAGACCAGGGGTCATCCAAGGATTTAGAGGAAAAGTATTCTTAGACGGAGAAGGAGAAACAGAACAAATATCAAGAACAGCATCTTTAATAGACTCATAAAAAATATCAAATAAATTACAAAAGTCAGAATCACTCTCAAAACCACCCCAAGAAATTTCTGCCAATCTTGACCTAAGAAGCATCAATTCCAATTCACCAAACCTAAAAGGCCTCTTACCAGACTCACATGTCCTCTCAATAGTCATTTTATCAAAACAGTATCTAGAGTAAACAGGGAAATGATCGGAAATGTCGCTCACTAAAACACAATTTTGGATCAAGGTAGCCGTACAGAAAATATTGTCTATCAGCGATGACGTACTCTCTGTTATGCGAGATGGGATACATACAGAAGGTAAATTACCTGCGGCAAGCATGGACGACAGAAAATCCAAAGATACAGAAGACTTTATATCCATCAAGTTTATATTAAAATCTCCCATAATAATCAATTCAGTCGACTGTTTTAGGATGGTATCCAGTAGATCATTAAGGGTGTGTAGAAACAGTGGAATAGAGCCACTAGGACATCGATAAATAATACCAACAATTAATTCCTTACCTCCACATTTAATATCTACGAAAAGTGACTCAAAGACACCTTCGATATTTCTGGATAAATCCATTCTAAGAGAATATGGGAGATTATTAGAAATATACAAAGCAAGACCACCCTTGGCCATCTTTTCTTGATTCAGTCGTTCCATTTTATAACCTTGCAAATCCAAAAGCATATCATTTTTAGAATCTAAAAAAGTCTCGCATAAACCAACAACGTCAGGTAGCCCATCAGAAACAATCTGTTTTAGATGGTCTATTGAAGAACAAAGACACTGAATATTCCACTGGAGCACTGAAAAATATCCACCCCGCTTGACCGCCTCCTTTAGACTAGAAACATATTTACTCATTGCTGCGTGGTTCATTGTGGTCAAATCACTGTTGACATGTCCGATAGAATTATTGATAATGCTTAAAACATCTAACGGGTTATTTTCAAGCTCAAAAAGTCGTCCTACAACTGGGGGCGTT
>JAQQPU010012562.1:0-13127 GCA_029168905.1 Artemia sp. Kazakhstan ARC1039 | reverse complement strand
AGTATTGGTTATTGGGAAGTATACAGACGTTTTCAGGGGGGATTTTTTCTAGTAGGTGGGGGGAGGGGTGGTTCGAGGGTTATATGGGAGGATCTTTCTATGAAGGAAGTTTTCATGGGGGTAGGGACATTGCTATGAAGGGGGCGCCGGATTTCCCAGCATTATTAAAAAAAAGATCAGAAATTAAATTAAAAAAAACAAGTTTTTCAACTGATTTCAACTGATTGTGATTAAGGGGTCATTTTTAAAGAATTGGAAAAAATTCGAACTGTAGCTTAAAGAGCAAGGTATTGACTAGGGGGCGAACCCCCTAATATACGTGTTAAAAATTTATGAATATAAAAGTTCGTTACGTAAGTTAATTCGTAAGTTACGTATATTTATTACTAATAAAAACGTTCGTAAATAAAATTAAACAAGTTTCGAGAAAGCCATTTAACCAAATAAAAGTAAAATTAATATACAAATTTTGTTTTAATTATTCATGGACGGTGAGACAAAATCAAAACCTGTATTAATTCAAAAACGTTCAAAAATTAAATAAAAAAACAAGTTTTTTTTAACTGAAAGTAAGGAACGACGTTAAAACTTAAAACGAACAGAAATTATTCCGTATATGAAGGGGGTTGTCCCCTCCTCAACACCTAGCTCTTTACGCTAAAGTTTGACTTTCTCACAACTCTATTTTTTTAAACATTAAAAATCTTTAGCGTAAAGAGCGAGGCGTTGAGGAGGGGACAGCTCCCTTCATGTACGGAATAATTTCTGTTCGTTTTAAGTTTTAACGTCGTTCCTTACTTTCAGCTAAAAAAAATTATTTTTTTTATTTAATTAAGTAAAAATCAAAACTAAATGTTAAACCTAAAATGGCTACAATAATGGAAAAGCCAATTCGTTTTTGAAGTTTCAAATATTTCATGACCATTCCATGCTTTAATTTCTAGTCTTTTAAATTTTAATTTCTACGAGTGGCAGGATTTTTTTTTTCCTTCTTAGTGTATTTAGAGATAAAAAAAAATTCCAGTTTTGTTTTGATATTTTCATTCAAATTGATTTTAATAGGCGACTAAGTTCCTCGGTGACACCGTAGTGGCAAGTGGGTTTATGATAGAATGGATTTATTGGAGTTGTGTAAACACGCATGATTTGGGATTTATGGCACTAATTTTTTTTTAATTAGCTTAGGTGGTGGCTATAACAGATGGTCTCCTTAGAAAGGTAATCAACATGTTTGTCTCGTTTGAGATGAAGCGAAAATTAAAGTTATTTTAGATAGCCTACAGTAAATATAAACGTTACCATAAAATGTTTTCGATATTGAGATTTATCCTCCATCCACATCACATCAGTTTGTTCAATCTGTTTTCCAATGTCACAATTGGTGCGTTAGAAATTTGGAGAATCCTGATATTAAATAATTTCTGAGACCACACTGGCTAATCATGACAAACGAAAAAAAACCGTAAAGAAAAGAGAAATGAGGATAATAACAGCCAGTAAAAATGTAGATTGCATTGCGAAAATTTCGTAAGAAGACCCTCTCCAAGCAACGGTGAAAGGGTAACTAAAAAAAAACAAAAAACAATACTGAGTGGTAATTCAAAACTTTAACATTATTACAAAATATGATTCAACAATGGCAATTCAAAACATTGTTGCCCCCGCTAAAGGTCTCATGCTAGTTTTCAGGGAGGCAGTTGAAATAAAAAATACATTCAACAAAGGGTAGCCTTCAGTAGAGACACTGGAGAAACCTATCTAAGCCCCATTTACAATGAACTTATTAATTCTAATCGCTTTTATATCAATCAAGAAAATCATATTTTGCAACCTAATAGAATCTGTGGTAATATCTTACCTGGTAAGTGAGTGGCTTTTAAAAATGCTCTACATAAATTGAAAGATTCAGTTGCCCTTCAGACTGCATTTTTTATTCAGTTACCGTTGCTTGGAGAGGGTCTTCTTATTTTAGTTTTTGTGTTTGTTTTAAGGTTGGGTTTTTATATTATCTTATTTTTATCCGTATTCTTTTATTATTCTCCACTGAAGACGGTCAATCGGAGGTCTTGACCGAAATATTTGTAATGTAATCTAAGTTTTTCACTGACAGTAATTATCCTTCTCTTCTTCTTCTCTTCTTCTTTTAGTTTTTTTCGTTTTAATCCTAATCTTGAAAAATGTTTTGTTTATCATTTACTGTTCACAAAGTCACCTGAGACAGACAATACGAAGCTGTGGCAGTTTCTTGACTATATTTACCTTTACGTTAGTCATTTCTGAAAACTGAATTGAAAATAAAGTATTTTGCGGCCATCAAGACATGGCTTATAACAGAAGGCCTTATAACACGCAGATTTGACACACAGTCACCAGAGTTACCAGGCGGGTGAAAAAAGAGCAAATCAAACAGTTTGTGGTAACGAACTGTAAGTAAGGAGCGATCCGGCTCAGTGGTAACCGAAACTCTAGACAAGACAAGACAAGATCTTTTATTGACAAAAACACATAACAAATAAATTTCTTAACTGGCCGACGGAGAGCAGGGCTCGATGTGTCGGCCATAAACAAATATAAGAAAATGCAGAAATAACAAATACAGGATAAAAAAAACATACAAGGTAGGAGATAACAGAGGTGGTCACCCCAGCACGAGAACACCGCAACACAATTCATAATAATATCAATTATTCATCAATCCCAACATCCAGACAAAGAACCATTTTTGAAATATGTTTTTTCAAAGAAGATTCTTGAAACTTGGGAACACTTCTACTAAATTAAGTTTATTTACAATATGAGGATATGGTATCTGATTGAGAATATAGCTCTTTCTGATTTAATTAGAGGAGGGCGATACTTCTTGGAGCGGACGGGGTGGGCAGGAGAAATGGGAGTCTCAATTATACCCAAATCATGGAAATAATTTGTTGAAGATTGAATATCATAATACCAAATTGCTCTATGTCTAAAAACCGGAATTTTGATGTCAATAGATACACAATTTTGAGATCAATAGAATCAGATTTTTATGCTGATTTCAAATATATAAGTTTCATTAGTCTAACCCATCAAAAGTGACACGCCTGAGATAAAGTTAGTAGCTTCGCTCTTTACGATAAAGTTTGACTTTGTCGCACAACTTTATTTTTTAAAACAACAAAAACTTTAGCATAAAAGAGCGAGGCATTGAGGAGGGGATAGCCCCTTTCATATGCGGAATAATTTCTGTTCGTTTTAGGTTTGAATGTCGCTCCTTACTTTCAGTTAAAAAACTTGTTTTTTTTTATTTATTCACTCACAGAAGCAGTTGGAAATGTAATTTTTCGATAACGATTTATATTTTACGGCATCTTGGATGTATTATTATTATTATTATTTTTTAATTAACCCAAGACAAATTTTATAGTTTTTCTTCTCTCCTGTGTGAAGAACACAGGCCGCTGACGCTACCTATAAGAAATCATATCTTTTGTACATAATTTTACCTCCAGAAGCTAACACTTAAATATATTTACCTGGAGTTTTATTGAACCAGTAAGCCATTTCTAGGTCTCAGGCTTTAGGGAGAATATTATTGGGAAGGTACTCTATAGGATTTTCAAATCCTTTTACTGTCTTTAAAGTTATGATAAAAGCCAATCTAGTGCTTTCTTTCATTAGAACTTAAAACTTTTATCATATTAAGAGAGGGCTAAGCAGATTTAAAAGAGCTTTGTCAAAAGTAAGTATTCATGCATGCATCTCGTTTAAATGAATTGTGAGGATTGTTTCCTTTATTTTTTAGTGAGTAATTAATTTTTGCACTACTGAACATTGGGTTGCCTATTATGGTGCGGAGGGGGGGGGGTGCTCTTCTGCCTTGAGACTGAAAAACAAGAAATAGTTGTCAAAAAGGGTACAAGTTAGCTTTAAATGATAAGTGGTACCCCAGCATCCAAAATAGCTTGACCTTTCCTCCCAGAGAAAGAATAAAATTTAGTTTCTTCTTAAATTACTCCAAAAGATTTTTTAGGCCTTAGAATAATCTATTTTCAAATATATTAGCTTGGAATATTGTTCTGTGGACTTAAGTCTTAGAAAAAATACACTGACTTGCATCAGCATCACATTTTCATTATGTAACGTAAGCTACTTAATGTAAAATGGCCTATGATTGGTCAGTTGAAAATAATCTACCAATTAGAATCAAATTTGCTCTCTTACTGACCTTCATTTAAGGTCGGGTTACCCATTGTAAAATTACTAATTACCCATTGTAAACATGCATTACAGTTATATTTAGATTTCTTTTGAATGGGTGAGACAATTTTCTTAAGGATATCAAACAGTTCGTGGTATCGAACTGTAGGTAGGGAGCGATGCAGATCAATAGTAACCGAAACTCTAAGAAACAGAGTCTTGATAACAATAGATCCATCAAAAGAATTGAATTTTGATGCTTATTCGCATTAGATTGTCAAAATAGTGCATCTTATAAATGGATTTGTGTATTAAGTTGGAACTCTCAGAGAATACTTAAAAGAAAAATAAGTACAAAGATCTCAATACTTTTTTCCTGTTCTCAATTTGAACCTATCCTATTTTCTAGTAGAAAGAGTATTGAACCTATCAATTTAAATCAACAATAAATCATATTGAGAGACATCAATTTAATGTTCTAATAAGTACAAAATTGTTCAAAAAAACTGGACTTTTTTTGTCTTTGGTGATTACTTCAACAACTTTCTTTTTATTTTGTTTTCTGTTTTGTCAGTAGGACTTCACGAATGTAGGGCTTCATGTTTTAGGTTCACTAGACTAAAAGTGACCACAGGTCATCGAGCCTACTGTAGAATCCTTTCACCTGCTCCAATCCATTTTGCAATAGCCGAACATTTTCTTCATCTTTGACAAAATCAAGCAAACACTGTAGAGACAATTTCTCAACACCTTCAGGATTCATTCCTACACCTAATCGAGGTAAAAAATTGACAAGAAACGTGAAGAATTCGACAGCATTCAATTCCTCATACGGTTGTCTAAGGAACATTTCAACTTGTTGCTGAAGTTTTATAGTCTTGTGTACAATGGACGGCATTAGCTTATTGATATCTGATACAGTCACTGGGACAGAGAGTTTTTCATACCCATCGCACTCAACTCCAAGAGTTTCAGAAAAAGAACCACAAATTTTGTGAATAGTGGCCCATATTGCTTGAAAAAGGCACAAAACTGATACACTTGTTTCGTCTTCTGTTTTATTTTGCATTTTGAATTCATCGTAGTTTTCAATCAATGAAATAGCGTCATCTATTGTAGTTTGAACAAGCTTTAGCTTGCCCTCCACTTTATTTTTAACACTTGCTGCTGAAGGTTTTGCGTAGGTAGTAGGGCTTTCTTTGTCCTTGGTGATTTCTTTAACAACTTTCTTTTTCTTTCCTTTTGTGTTTTTAATTCCTTCTGCGGTTGGATCGCCCTCTACTTCATTTTCAACATTTGCTGATGAAGGTTTTGCCTCACTAGGGCTTTCTTTTTCCTTGGGGATTTCTTCAGAATTTTCCCTTTTATCTCCTTCTCCGTCTTTAGTTGCTTCTGCAGTTACTTCTGCAACATTTGCTGATGAAGGTTTCGCACCACTAGGATTTTTTTCGTTCTTGGCGATTTCTTCAACAGGTGATGTTGAGCTGTTACTGGCTATGTCTGTGTCAATCAGAATGGAATTGTCAAATCTAGTATAATGCCTTGAGCATGCCTTCGTTTCAGATTCTCTATATTTTTTAACAGCCCACCAGACTCCTATTGCAGCACAGGAGGCTGGTACTCCAACGGCAAGAACCTTGAATACTGTATTCATTGTAAAGGCTTTATATATGATAACTCTATAAACTTCTCTGTATAACTGATGACCTAACCATAGGAATACCGACATATATAACAGCGATGACGTCATTTATTCACTCCACTAAGGTTCATCTGATGACGTCACTTATAAATATAAATGGCTGCATTCAGGTTGCAACCCTAATGACGTCATATTAAAATCGTATCATAATATGGCAATAACGTTATGTAAAGATCGAAGTGGGCACAATTTATTAATTATTTTTCAAAGGCACTTCGTTTTGAGAAAAAAAATTTTTTTAGTTGATTCAGGGATGGTAACTTATTTTTTCGAATGATATTAACGTTAAAGGTTATAGTTTGAAAAATTCTTTTTCAAAGAACTGAACGCCCGTTGTAATTAGCGAGTCAGATTTTATACCAGTTTCCGTCGAGTGATATACATAGTTCAGCACTGCTTTATGCAAAAATTTGCATTCCATCATACAGCCGAGAGAATGTCCGTTTCCAGTTACAAGTTGATATCACAAGAACCAGATACTTAGTAAAATTGAAATATATTCAATTTATTAAGTCTTTGTATAAAAATCTTTGTACTTAATAAATATCTAAGTCCAAAGGGAAATTGCACTCAAATATCAAAACTACCTGTTAGCCAGCAAACGAAAATAATCCGATTCAATTCAATTTTTCAATTCAATTCTGTTTATTACAAAATGATATAACACATAACATTAATCCAAGTGGCTGCCCAAAGAAAGACATAAAAGCACTTGATACTGGACGACCACATATATAACAAACACTTAACAAACAAAACTCTTAACAAACGAACAAAAAAAAAATGGAGATAAATAATAATAAATAAACAACTAAATTATGACCAATCTCTAATCATAAAAAAAAATTTCATTTTACTTTTAAACAAACCGAAGTGCTCCTCCGCCCGAATGCTCACTGGAAGAGAATTACAAATCTTAGGACCTATATATCTGACGGATTATGAATGAATTTTCAATAAATGTCCATATCTTGTGTGGAAATCACACAAGTTTAAGCTTGTGTGAAGTGGAATCAAAATAAGGTTTTTATCCAACGAACTCTCAGATAAGACTTTAAAGTAAAAGACTATTACGTATATTAGGGGGGTTGCCCCTCCTCTACACCTAGCTTATTACGCTTAAGTTTGAATTTTGTCCCAATTCTTTAAGAACGACTCCTAATACACAAGGTTCGTTTAGTTAGAACAATAAGAAGTTTTTTTTTCAAGAGTACTAAAAACTTTAGCGCAAAGAGCGTGGCGTCAAGGAGGATCAACCCCGCTAATATAAGTAATAATTTCTGTTCGTTTTAAGTTAAAATATTGTTTCTTACTTTCAGTTGAAAAAACTTGTTTTTTTTTATTTAATAGTAACAACAAGGGCGTAGCCAAGCCTTTCGAATTACAACGATGAACCAGATTATGCTGATATTAAATCCAATATATGGCAGTGGTCTTAAACAATTTTTAATTTAGATAAATCAGTCTAAATATAGCTATAGTTCTTTAGTTGGTCAATCATTCAGGTAACAGTTAATCGAAAATCCCCGAAATAACTTACCTTGCATTGTCTGGCTGTACTTTTCGTTCGTCCACATTCCAAACTGGATTTGCCCCTTCTGCAAACTTGTTTGTATTGGGCAATGCCAGGCCAGCTCTGTTTAGCCCTGAATCTTGGGATCCAAACTGTGTTGTCGTTAAAGCTCTCACTTGTCTTTTCAGGCTGAAATCATTAATATAATTTACTATAGGAATGTTATAAAATCTGTTTTAGAATATAACCCGCATTTCAACCTTTCTTGTTTTTAATTATAAAGTCGATCACTCCTTAAGCTTTGATAATTGTTGCATATATCAATCGTTTTTTCTTTTGGAAAAATTTCGAAAGAAAATTCACAAACAAATTTTCAGAAAAGTACTAATTAAGACTTCGAGTACTGAAAGATTAGACGCGTTGGATAATTTATGAGACTCGGCAAGAGAAGTTTGCCAAAGACAGCACTGTTTCAGGTATGTACCAAGGAGGTGGGGCAAAGGGGTGGGACAATTAGAGTGGGGTCTTTTTAGCCCATAGATCAGATAAGCCATTTCAAAGAGTACCTCAACTTAGCAATAAAAGCTATAATAATTTTTTCTCGTATAATTGTATTATTTTCCTTTCAGGTTTTTTATGACTTCTTTTCTTCATCCAATGAACAATTTATGATACAAATGAAAAAGAGAAAAGTAGAAAATAAAAACTATTTTGAAATCCCATGTGTCCTTTGCATAATAAAAACCCTGTCCCCCAAAAAAAGACAAAAAAACAATTAGTCCGTCATGGATTAACACAGATTGCCTTTAAGGAGTTTGCAAATCAGTTCGTAAGTCTAAGGTTCTCACTAACATCGGACCATCAGTACCTGGATTGTAGCTCCTTTTAATATAAACTTATGGTAGTGCCTTGCCAATGTCAATAACCAAATGTACCTAAAGTCATGGTAGCCGCTTGCTAACTCCGATACTCTTATGAAACAAACTGATAGAAAATAGATGGCACCATAATGTACACCCTATTTTTAAGGTAAAGCAGTCATCAATACTTTCTAGTAAAAATAAATGTTTGACTCTTATGACTCTACATGTGGCTCCCAGTTCGGGGGAGGAGGTGGAGGTAATACACAATGTTGATTTGTCCCCCATTTTATTCGATATATGCTCTATTGATTTTCGTTGTCATAGTACGACAGCTTTAGAAAACATACAGGTCTTAGTGGTACCCTGTAAAGCTATTTTTAGCTGGTTGCTAAATACAAGGGGAGATTTTCCACCATATTATGCATCAGGAGTATGCAAGAGCCCCTAGCTTTAGTTTTAAGAATACTTTTTACCGACATAGCAGGATCGCTTTAGTATCTTGATAAATTAAAAACTTTTCCACAAAATAAGTTTTTCAAAAAAAAGTAAAGAACTAAATTAAACCAAAAATGAGAAAAAATAAAATCAAATAATCTACCAAGCGTGAAACTACCACAAATCAGTATCGATAAATTAATGAAAGCCAAAACGAACAGAAATCACAATTAATAACCGAGTCAAACTCTAAGCGAGCAGAAATTAACACGAGTCGGGCTCAAAACCCCTATGCCTTCCCAAGGCCAGAACATAAGTTGCACTTTATTGAAAAAAAATAAATGTTTTTACTTTCATAACTTTAATAAATCAAATAATACTAACATTTTGATTACTAAATATCAGTATACGTATATTAAACTGACAATTCACATTCATTTGTATTTTTTTTCAGTAAAGTACAAATTATGTTCTGGCCTTGGGAATGCATAGGGGGTTTGAGCCCTACTCATGTTAATTTCGGCTCGTTTTGAGTTTGACTTTGGTTATTTATTGTATTTTCTGTTTGTTTTGGGTTTCATTTATTTATCGATGCTGATTTGTGGTAGTTTCACGCTTGGTAGATTATTTGATTTTGTTTTTTGGACATTTTTGGTTTAATGGAGTTCTTTGGTTTTCTTTGAAAAACTTATGTTGTAGAAAAAGTTTTTTAATTAATTTCTGTTCGTTTTATATTGACATAGTTTTTTCAAGGAAAAAGAAAATAATACTTTAAATCTCCTCTTCTTTTTTAAGACTTTATAGTTTGGCCTGGTATTTGTATGCTGGAGAAAAATTTTCAGCAATTTTTAACAACATACACCATTTTACAAATCTGGACACAAATAGTAGTGTTTAATTTAGTTTCATACCTCCTCTAGTTGACCTGAAATAAAAAACTTGATACCATTCGCGAAAAAATTTGTTTACTTTTTTATGATAGCTTGAATACACTTACGCTATTTTTTATTTGGTTATATTTTAAGAGCAGAAGTAGTCCCGAAAGTTTGAACATAATACCCTCAGTCGTTCTTGGGATACTGCTGAGATGCCTTATTAGGAATTAGCATTAACACAGTGCATTTTGATTTAATCCTAAGGCAACATTTAGTTTTTAAATATAATGGGCAAATGGGAGGGCGGGCGTGGGAAAGGGGACTAGTTGCCCTCCAATCACTTTTGACTATTAAAAAGTGCATTAGTCCTTTCTATTTTCAATCGAATGGGCCCTTTTCGAACTTCCTTCGATACGAAGTGCCCTGGTCTAAACAAAAAAAAAATAATAATAATACATTATTACCCAGATCGATCTTTACTATAAAAATATCAAGCTTTCCTATCACTTTCGAAAATGAAAGGGCACTAGCCCTTTCAATTTCCAATCGAATGAGCCCTTTTTGAGTTTCTACGACAACGCTTTCTATAAACACCATATATGACCCAGGGTATAACTTACAACCCTTGCCCTGAGGGTTGTGGGGAGGGGGGAGGGGTTGTCATCCTAAAAGACCTAATTTCCAGAACTTTCAACTGCGTTAAACAAAACGGCTATCTCAAAATTTTGATTGGATGTGTTTGGGGAAATGGTGGGTGTGAGAGGGGGGTTAGTTGCCCTTTAATCACTTCGACTATTAAAAAGGGCACTAGCTCTTTCAATTTTAAATCAAATGAGCCCTTTTGAAGTTTCTACAACAAAAGTTTCTATAAAAGCCTTATATGCCCACAGGGCATAAATTACAACCCTTGCCTGAAGGTTGTGGGGGGAGTTGTCATTTTCAAAGATCTAATTTCCAGAACTTTCAACTACGTTGAACAAAATGAATATCTCAAAATTTTGATTGGATGTGTTTTGGGAAATGGTGGGCGTGGAAGGGGGGTTAGTTGGCTAACGATCACTTTCGACTATTAAAAAGGGCACTAGCCATTTCAATTTCCAATCGAACGAGCCCATTTTGATGTTTCTACGACAACGCTTTCTATAAAAACCTTATATGCCGCCAGAGCATAACTTACAACCCTTGACTTGAGGAATGTGGGGGAGGGGGTGGGTGTCATCTTCAAATACATAATTTCCAGAACTTTCAACTACGGTGAACAAAATGGATATCTCAAAACTTTGATCGGATGTGTTTGGGGAAAAGGTGAATGTGAGAGGGGGGTTAGTTGCCCTCCAATCACTTTCAACTATTAAAAAGCGCACTAGCCCTTTGAATTTCCAATCGAATGAGCCTTTTTTTGAAGTTTCTATGACTACACTTTCTATAAAAACCTTACATGCCCCCAGGGCGTAACTAACAACCCTTGCCCTGAGAGCTGTGGGGGAGTGTCCTCCTCAAAAACATAATTTCTATCTGGAAATCAACTACGTTGAACAAAATGGCTATCTCAAAATGTTGATTGGATGTATTTGCGGAAATGGTGGGCGTGGAAGGGGTGTTAGTTGCCTTCTTATCACTTTTGACTATTAAATGGGCACTAGCCGTTGTGATTTCCTATCAAATGAGCCCTTTTTCAAGTTTCTACGACAACTCTTTCGATACGAAGTGCCCTAGTATGGAAAACAAAAGCAAAGAAAAAATAATAATGCGTTCTGCCAACATCGTTCTTTACTTACGCAGCGCGATTACGCTGCCTATGATATTTTCTTCTCTCAAAAATAAATTATAAACTCCACTGCTTTTAAAATCTGATACAGTGAAGCAGAAATATACACAGGGGATTGGACATAAACTTATAATCAATAAATTCCAATTAGGCTTAAACTTCCCCTAAAACATCATTTTTAATTTTATTCAAACTAACTAAAGATATAGGACTTATAGGACCAGTTAAAGATTGTTTCATTAAAATTGAATACCTTGTGACCTTCATGATGTACATAGTTGTGATGGTTATAACAAGAATACCCAGAATAATAGCTGTGACATAAAATAGGACCATATACAGCTGTTCGCTTTGATTTTGCGGCAATATCTCCTTAGGACCAAGTTGGGTCAGTAGAAGACCAAGAGAATCTCTAAGTGTAGTTTGAAGCTCTCTAGTCAAATTTCCAACGGATAAAAGCCTAAAAGAAAAATATATAAATTGAGCATTAAAAAAAAAAACTGAAGAAAAAAGGTTGAACTTACTTTGATATTCGTTTGAGTGATAGTATGCCAAAGAATAAGCTGTATGAAAAATCTAGGTCGGTTTCAAACAGTTCGTGGTAACGAACTGTAAGTAAGGAGCGACCCGGCTCAATGGTAACCGAAAGTCTAAAAAAAACGTTACGCGCCTGAGAAAATTTGGCTTATTTTCGAAAAAAGGGGAAAAGACCCCCTAAAAGCTATAGAACCTTATTGAAAACCACATCATCATATTCAGCGTATCAGAGAACCCTACTGTAGAGGTTTCAAGCTCCTATCTACAAAAATGTGGAATTTTTCATTTTTTGCCAGAAGAAAGATCACGGATGCGTGTTTTTTTTTTCCAGGGGTAATCGTATTGACCAAATGGTCCTAGAATATCGCGAGAGGGCTCATTCAAACGGAAATTAAAAGTTCTAGTGCCCTTTTTAAGTGAAAAAAAATTGGAGGGCAACTTGGCCCCCTCCCAAGCTCATTTTTTTCCCGAAGTCACCCGATCAAAATTTTGAGATAGCCATTTTGTTCAGCATAGTCGAAAATTTAATTAATATGTCTTTGAGGATAACTTAATCCCCCACTGTTCCCGGGGGAAGGGCTGCAAGTTATAAACTTTGCCCATTGTTTACATATAGTGTTGGTTAATGGAAAGTATACAGGTGTTTTCAGGGGGATTTTTTTTATAGTGGGGGGTCGGGTTTAGAGTAGGGGATACGTGGGAGGATCTTTCCATGAAGGATATTTCCTTGGGGGAAGGGATATTTCTATGAAGGGGGCGCCAGATTTCCCAGCATTATTTAAAAAACGATCAGAAATTAAATAAAAAAACAAGTTTTTTTCAACTGAAAGTAAGAAGCAACATTAAAACTTAAAACGAACAGAAATTATTGCATATATGAGGGGGTTCGCCCTCTAGTCAATACCTCGCTCTTTACTCTACAGTTTTTTTTAGTACTTTCAAAAGAGCCATCTATTCTAATTAACCGGCCTTTGTGATTCAAGGGTTTGTGATTCGGACAAGATTCGAACCTTAGCGTTAAGAGCAAGGTATTGACTAGGGAGCGAACTCCCTAATATACGTAATAAAAACATACGAATATAGAAATTCGTTACGTAAGTTAATTCGTAAGTTAAGTCAGAACAAAATTTCGAGAAAGCCAATTAGCCAAAAAAAAGGAAAATTAATATGCGAATTTCGTTTTAATTATTCATGTACAGTGAGCCAAAATCAAAGCTGCATTAATTCAAAAACCCTCAGAAATTAACTAAAAAAA
>JAQQPU010012561.1:0-25823 GCA_029168905.1 Artemia sp. Kazakhstan ARC1039 | reverse complement strand
CACGTCAAATCCCGAAATACTAAAGTTAACTTCTCAAATAATAAACCAAAGGAACCTAACACCCACGAAAATCTAAAAAACTAGGTCTGAAAACCCAAACAGCTAATTAACTATTCTAATTCATGATTTCAGGCACGTCAAACCATGAAATACTAAGTTAACTTCTCAAATAATAAACTCCAGGAAACAAACACCAACGAAAATCTAAAAAAACCTAGGTCTGAAAACCCTAAACAGGTAATTAACTATTCCAATTCATGATTTCAGGCACGTAAAACCACAAAATACTAAAGTTAACTTCTCAAATAATAAACCCAAGGAGTCAAACACACACGAAAATCTAAAAAACCTAGGTCTGAAAATCCCCAAACAGCCAATTAAATATTCCAATTCATGATTTCAGGCAAGTCAAACTATGAAATACTAAAGTTAACTTCTCAAATAATAAATCCCAGGAACCTAACACCCACGAAAATATAAAAAACTAGGTCTGAAAACCCGAACAGCTAATTAACTATTCTAATTCATGATTTCAGGCACGTCAAATCACGAAATACTAAAGTTAACTTCTCAAAGAATAAACCCCGGGAACCAAACACCCACGAAAATCTAAAAAACGTAGGTCTGAAAACCCAACTTGGACTTGCAAACACCAACCCGGACATGCAAACAAAAAGAATCAGACATTTAAACAGAGTAAGACAGGCACTTTAGACATTCAAACCAACAAAGACAAATTCTTCGACTTGCAAACATCAACCCAGGCCTTCCCCTTGAGGTAGATTCTGTTTATTTTCGATCCTGAGTATTTTTGGTTTTCCCTCCAAAATTAAACCCCCCCCCCTCCCCTGCCCTCAGAAATGGGGGAACGAAGGGCCTCTGAGCCTTCCCCTTGAGGCAGATTCCCGTTTATTTTCGATTCTGAGTATTTTTGGTTTTCCCTCTGAAATTGACTCCCCCTGCCCCTCCCCTGCTCTCAGAAATGGGGGGACGAAGGGCCTCTGAGCCTTGCCCTTGAGGCAGATCTCGTTTATTTTCGATTCTGAGTATTTTTGGTTTTCCCTCCAAAATTGACCCCCTCATCCCCTGCCCTCAGAAATGGGGGAACGAATGGGCCTCTGAGCCTTGCCCTTGAGGCAGATCCCGTTTATTTTTTATTCTGAGTATTTTTGGTTTTCCCTCCAAAATTGACCCTTCACGTTAAAAAATTATCCAATCACTAATTACCCCTTTTTTGCAAATGTCAATCAATGAATTCCGATTGTAAAAGCGTGTTTAATCATGTTACCTAACCCACAGTACATCAATTTGATATGCGTAGCCTACTTCAAGGAACCAGTGGGGGGATCCTTGCTCGTAATTGCTAATCACCTTAACCCTTTTATCCAAAAATATTTTATTCAGAGATTTCACGTTAAAAATTATCCAATCACTAATTACCCCTTTTTTGCAAATGTCTATCAAACGCCAAGGAACGTAATCTCACCGAAGACGTCAAGTTGTTTCCACAGAAGATTCCTAGGGCCGTACGCAAATAGCATGGTAATTGCCATGGCCGTACGCAAATCCAGACGAAGCATACTACTACCGTTTTAACATTTTTTTTTACTTTTAGTTGATATGTTCGCTCTTTACTAGGTTGCAGATAATATTTTACCCGTGGCAAAAGTGTTCATTGCAAATTCTCCCCAGAAACTAGTTGACGAATTGAAATCTGTGAAATCTAATTGATGGTAGAATTTGTAAAAACCTAGTAAACATAAGCAATAGCTTTTAATTGAGCCATTGAACATCTATCTAGGATGGCCTGGTAACCTACTAATGTTTCGGTAGCTTATTGATGACCAGATGATTTATGAAACTTACTAAAGGGCTGGGAGGAGGAGTTTACGGGAGGGGTTCTTGTAAACCTCCAGCTAAAGAATCTCGAACATAACAATTACAATAGTACCTGTTTCGTACTTCAGAGTTTTTCCACTTAACCCTACAGAGGCAATTGTTGTAAAAAAACAAAACTGTACTTTTCGAGCTTGGACTGCCATCTTGCTGTAAAAAAATACTGCTTTTATCAATATCTTTCGATGGGGCTTAAAGGTGGCAGTCGATTGATACCTTCGGGGAGCTGCTGTGTGACATGTGGCCTAAACAGTGAGTCACCAAACCAAGGGATAAGAAAAACGAATGAAAAGGTAGGCAATTTCTAAGCTAGAAACTGGACACAAAACGAAAAGGTGGGAGATTCCTTGCATGTCATATGCGTATAAAATATATACCGTTTAGAATTACTGCAGTTGAAATTCACGAAATGTGCAAGAATTTGGATCAGTAGCAAGATAAACTTCCTCCTGTTGTAAAAATACAACATCGGACGATCGTGGCTCAAAATTATGAAACAAACAACTAAATAAGAAAATAAAAAGGGTGAAGAAAACAATATAATTTTACATCAGCTATTATGTAGGAGGAGTCCCTCCTACATAGTAGCTCAAACCACCCCTCAGGAATTGTGGATCATTGAGTAGACAGGGTGTTTCATATGTCTAATTTTTGTTTTCTTTCTAGATGGCGGAATCTTAAGACAGACTATGAAAACGAGCTCAAAATCGCCGAATTGACGCAGAAGAGGCGGCCAAGTATATTTTTGACATTCGAGAAGACATGTTGTCTGATTTGTCCGACGATGATGATGACAATGATCCAGACTTCCTGTCTCCAGAAGATCTTATCGATGATCCTGATGCAGACTTGTTGCCTCTACTGGACAATCTCCACTTCTTCTTGGAATAGGATGACGTGGAGGCTAACACAAAACCCAGTTACGATGACTCGGGGAAAACTCCACCCTCTAGTCATCAACAGCAACCGGCAACAACAAGTACTGGAAAATCAAAGAAGAAATCGAAAGTCCAAGAAAAATTCGAATGGAGAAAAGCAGAGATAGAAAAAGTTGATCTGTCTTGGAAAGGAGAGCCTCGCCAAGTTCCGGGCATCTTGGAGACTCCACTGAAGTACTTCCAAAAATTCTTTGACGATGAACTTCATGAGCTGATAGTTGAACAAAGTAACGTCTTTGCACTTCAAACTGAGGGATGCAACCTCTGCCTCACTGCCGAAGAGCTAAAAGTTTTCTTGAACATTATTCTATTATTGAGAGTGATAAAAGTTCCCTATTATCGAATGCACTGGGAAGCAGCCACCAGATACCCTCAAATTGCCGACAAGATGGGCCGACAAAGGTTTGACAAGATCAAACGTTTTCTTCATTTCAACGACAACAATAAAGCTAAGAAACCTGGAGAACAAGGATTTGACAAGCTATACAAGATTCGACCCGTCCTGAGTCATATCCGTTCCAAGTTTCTTGAAGTCAGCCCCGAAGAACACCATTCAATTGACGAGCAAATGATTCCTTTCAAGGGGCGAAGCAACTTGAGACAATATCTACCAAAAAAGCCGACGAAGTGGGGAATAAAAGTGTTCACAAGAGCCGGTGTGTCAGGTTTTGTATATGATTTTGAAGTTTACCAAGGGAAGGGCACTCTTGTTGAAGATGACATAGAGCCAGATCTTGGAGTCGGAGGCAACATAGTTTTACGTCTGATGAGTACCTTACCAGAGAAAATGAACTACAAGATTTACTTTGACAACTGGTTTTCGAGCTTGAAACTAATGAGTTTGCTCAAAATTAAAGGATTCCCTTGTATTGGTACGTTGAACAAAGCGCGACTGAAGGGCTGCCCGCTCCTCACAGATGGTGAAATGAAGAAACGAGAGAGAGGAACGTCAGATTACAGGACTGACATTCATTCTGGCGTTATTGTAGTGAAATGGTTAGATAACAACACGGTTTGCTTGGCTTCAACGTATGCAGGAATAACGCCACAGGATACGTGCAGACGCTGAAACGTTAAGGATAAATTCAGGGTTGAAGTTTCAAGGCCAGCCATTGTTTATGAGTACAACCTTCATATGGGTGGCGTAGATTTAGCAGACATGCTGGCGGAGATGTGCCGAACTCATCTTCGGACACGAAAATGGTATATGAGAATCTTCTGGTGGCTTATTGACACAGCAGTCTGCAATAGCTGGCTTCTTTTCAGGTCAGACGTCAAAGCGCTGACTTCAAGGACAGACGAACCGATGATCTTGAGAGCCTTCAGGTCTGAAGTTGCTGCAGGGTTGTATGCCTCGGCGCGTGTGATGCCCCAACGTAAACGTGCTAGACCATCCGCAGATGTTGAAGTAAGTCCCAGCCCCATTCGAAGTCGCAATCGAATCCGACCGGCAATATCTGCTCAAGCCGATGGACTTGATCACTGGCCAAAAAAGACTGAAAAGCAGAGCCGCTGCAAAGAGTGCAAATCGGGATATACCACTTTTGAATGCGAAAAATGTGACCTTCCACTGTGCCTTACTGCCAAAAACAATTGTTTTAAAGCCTTCCACACCAAGTGAAAATGCCCCATTTTTATATATTCGAGAGGCTAATGTCGTATTTTTACAACATGGTCTAAAATTGACAATTTTGAATAAATCATGCAAAAATAAAATTTTTCGTCAATAGTCTGACCTAGAGATTACACGGGAAGCGTTGGAGATTTTTCCTGGTATTCGTTCATATAGTGGCCTGTCAAGGGTTAAGAAGTGGCACCAAAAGTGTTGTTTTAAGTGCTATATTACACTTACGAATGGTAGAAGTGATAAAAAAAAGCACGTAGATATGAGCAATAGCTTTAACAATGAGGCATTAAACATAACTCTTATAAGTTCTGCTAGCCCAATAGCCCAAGCTTTACCACTTGAGATCGTGGAATTTATAGGAAGAACGTAGATATGAGCAATATTTTTTATATGAGATATAAAATATCTGTCTAAGCTCTTCTGCTAGCCTGCTATTGCCACCCCTTGAGAAATGGCACAAAGTGCCATTCTAGTGCCATATGGCATTTTCAGATGGCGGGATTTACAAAAATCATATAGGTATGAGAAATAGCTTTTGAATGAGCCATTAAGTAACTCTATGGTGCTCTGGTAACCCGCTAGACCTGGAAAAAAAGGAAATAAACGGGAGGCACATCAGTGCTACCGATGCAAAAAAGTGATTTTCCTTGTTGTTCAAGGAGGGGGCTGTAGTTTCCCTGTACAAGGTGTTCTGACGCCATTTTTGAGGGGTTTCAGGTTTTTTTTTGTAATGACAATAAATTTCTTTTCGCAATAAACTTTTACTTTTAAGACGAACCGAATTAAAAGTTACCATTCCTGAATCAGTGTTAGATTATAATTTTTTCCCCTAGGCAGTTTTTTCTTCAAAACATGTTTTTTAACTTTTGGTTACTATAGGCTGGTGTTCACTCTATACTAGGTTGCAGCTACCGCTGCAACCACCGGAGCTACCACTGCGCGCACGATTACTCAGCTCAATCGAACCTAACTCAGTAATCATTTAAAAGACTTGGAATTTACGAAGTAACTGAGTTTGTTCTATGCAAAAATGTTTTTTTTTATTAATTTCTGATACTCAGTCACCAATTAAAAGATTTGGAATTTACAAAGTAGCTGAGAGTATTCTATGCATAAGTGAAAATCAGTTGTGGTGTCATCAATAACTTTAGTGAAAAAAGATGGTAGCATATGGACAGGAAAAAATAAACGGTAGCCTCTATGACTATGAATTAATAGATGTCAGAAGTAGAGATTTGAGAAAAGTATTTGATGTCGCGAACAAAAAAAACAAAAAGCAAACATTGTTCTATTAATTTTGATACTAAGTCACCGATTAAAAGACTTGAAATTCACCAAGCAGCTGCATTTGCTCTATGCAAAAGTGTTTTTTTATTAACTTTGATACTCAGTCACCAAATAAAAGACTATAGCTGACAAGACTATAGACTTATAGCTATATAAGACCAATAGCTGAGTTTATTCTATGCAAAAGTGCTTTTTCGTTAAATTTTGATGCTCAGTCACCAATTAAAAGACATAGAATTTACCAAGTAGCTGAGTTTGTTCTAAGCAAAAGTGTATTTCTATTAATTTTTTTATACTCAGTCACCACTTAAAATACTTGGAATTTACCAAGTAGCTGAGTTTGTTCTGTGCAACAGTGCTTCTTTATTAAATTTTTGATACTTAGGGTACATTCCTTGATTCAAGCTTCTTACTACCATGTAACATCTTACATTTCCTTAAAACAGATAGAAATTCCTTTTCTTACATCTCCGACTTTTTAATTAGCATTCTAAACGTTCGACTTGTTAGTTAGTATACACTAAAAATAATGGAAATAAAACAAAAGTAATGCATAAAATATTCTACTGAAATAACGGCATGTAGAATATCATCATAAAAATAAAAAAGAATGCTCTGAGTCCATTCCACAAAATACTGCGTTATGCTTTCTCTTGACATGACACTTATTCCATTTTTGGTTCATACACGAGTTTTATAGCATGAATTCAGGTATAATCGTATCAAACATTTCATCATTTGTATTATGCTCCAAGAAATTTAACCTCTACTCCAAAGGAATTTAATCTCTCACTGTCAAGATCTTCGCCTGAATTATACTCCAGCAGATCAGAGCTGTGTCGTCCTTAGTCATCCAAGAATACCAAGCCGGTTTTTTCCCTGGGAGATCGACCGTTGACTATTTTTTCACTGTTTGCCAGATTTTAGAGAAATATCTGTAATTCGGTCGCGACCTGCATCAGCTCTTCATCGACTTTAGGCAAGCATTTGACCTTATTTGGAGAAAGGGCCTATTGCATATCCTCTTCCATTACCGAATCCCACGAAACCCAGTCGACCTTATCAAAGATATATACTTCAAATTTGGGAGTCGCGTCATGACTAGTGAACGTCTCACTGACAGTTTCCAGAGTTCCGCAGGTGTCCTTCAAGGATGCCTCTTGTCTCCAGAGCTGCTCAACCTCTCCCTCACATCAGTCTTATCCCTGGTGGAAAAAACTTGCCGTGCACATATTTGGGTTGTTCAGACAGATAAGCTGGCCTACGTCAACGATATCAGTTAAATGGCTGAAACAACCGAGGATCTTCAAGCCGTTGCTAACGACGTCCTCAAAATCATAAGTTCGTTTGGAATGATCATAAATGCATAAGAAACAAAGGCTATGTGCTGCTCACGAAATCCCCAGGATACAGTTAGGCCAAAACTGAAACTTAATGGAGAGAGTATCCAGTGGGTCGACGAGTTCCCTTACCTCTGTAGTTTGGTCACAAGTGACAACAGCAACTCAAAAGACATCAAGAGACGTCTCGCCCTCACGAGTTCCATTTTCAAAGCTCTTATGCCCGTATGGCGAAGCAAGGATTTGCCTCGGCGGCTTAAGAAACGACTTTTCGATACCCTGATCATCCCCATCGCAATATACTGATGTGAAACATGGACGCTGAAGGTGAATGACAATCGTCGACTCGCAGCATTTGAAACTAAGTGCCCTTGGCTCATCAACGGGATTCCTTACCTTGATAGAATCTCAAATGTCGAACTTCTCGAGCGCCTTAAAATACAACAAACAATTCTCATGAAGATCCAGCTCCAGTAACTTTGATGGCTCGGTCACGCACAGCGGATGAGTCAGTCCCGTCTCCTAAATATCACCTTCGATGGCCAAATTCACGGTTCTCGTCTTCGTTGTCGTCCCCCAAAAAGGTGGAAGGGAAAATTTGCACCTCACCACCTCTTGGACCTTCTTCGCCTAGCAGAAGACCGTGAAGCATACAAAAGGCACATCCACGCCATTACGAAGATAGAGGCCCCAAGGCGACCTTCAAGGACGGATGGGACTTAAGTCAAGTGTAATGACAACGAACGCATATATTTCCAATATGATCTCCATTAATAATTGCCTCACAGCTTAAATGTTTATCCTTTTCAACATTCAATGCAACGTTAACTTTATCGTGTGCACATACTTTCTTCGAATATTTCATGTTTACTTTTTTTTAATGTGATATAAGTGTTTATCCTTCCAGTGCACAATTAATATTAATGAAGAAATATAATAAACCATCTACTGTTGATATACAACCACAGAGTGCTATGGGGGTGGCCACATAAAAAAAATACAAGTCAGAAATTCTGCTCAAAAAAAGTTCAGAATCAAAAATAATTAAGATTCGCCTCAAGGGCTAAGCTATCAAACTAGTTTTTAGTTTTCAAACTACTCTTTACTGTCTCCTGAAGGTCCAAGTTCAAAAACATTTCACGGATTGAATTCAATAATTGAAGAATGGCTAGTACGGAGGGGTGTTATTTTTTAACCAAAGATGACATGATGTACAAACACATATAACATAGCTTCAAAATATATTCAATGGGTGGGGCCGGACGTATTACAATTTTTGGAGATCGAGACATGTTTCGTTAACCATCCAAATTATTGTATGCTATCCAAAGAAAAGTATTGGAAAGTATCATGGGATGAAAACAAAATCGAACAGGAATGGAGGAAGCAAAGTCCCATCGATGTTGAAATATTGAGAAAACGGATGCAGTTACCTACTGGTGTTTGTTTTGTTTTTTTGAAGAAGAGCTCTTCCGTAACCGAGGTATACGTAAATCTAAAATTGGCATTTATACTTAACCTTCTCTTCCATTCTTCAACTTTGTTGCCAAAAGGTTTTTTAGTTCAGTAAAATTCATAAAGATGGGCAGACGGAACAAGCTTAAAACGGAAACGTTACGTTGAATTCTGAAAACAAATATGGCATGAAGCAGGCCCAAGAAAGTGTCCCGTGCATTCGTGGACACGAACAGCTATCGCTGCACATGAAAAGAGTCAAGGCTTCAGCAACCATCGGAAAAAGGATGAACGTGTTAATCTGATTTTGACTAAAAATAGATTTGTCTCAATTTTTTTTATCAATATAACCGTATTCTGAGACAACTAATAGATTGTTCACATTGGTGTGATAAGCAGTGTGGCCTTATAGCCCAAATTATCAAAATAACCATATACAAAAAATATATATTTATTTTGACCACCATATCTACTGACGTGCTGACACAACCAGTTAATCACTCTGATTGGTCATGCGTGGCATAGAATTGAAATCTATTTCTGCTACTAGTTTTATTACAGTTCATACGCCCTTTTCCACCTTACTACACGAATGTGAACGATGCCTAATTATTGTTTTATTTTTTTCCTCTTCTGTATTACTCAAAGAACCTTCTAACCTTAAATTTCATATATTCAGTCACCTTTTGACAGTTTCGTTGACAGATAATTTGTATTAACATAAACATAGCTCAATATGAAAACAAGTCAAAACAAGAATCATTCTTGAAAAACCGACCGGTTGGACAGTACAGGGGGAACTAATAAACACCCTTACTCATTGACTGGGGCGTCCAGAGGGGATGGAGGGGCTTGCTGCCCCCTAACTCTTTTGGTATGCGGTAAAATTTTTGCGGAAGGCAAAAATTTTGTCCGAAATTTTGCAAAATCGGCCAAAATTTAGCAAAATCCTTGATTTCTGCAGAAAATTTGGCACAAATCAGGTAGTGATTCAGTAATATGTAGAAGGACCCCCCCCCCCCCCTAATAAAATGAGCCTCGGGACGCTCCTGCTCATTGGTCTCCTGTACATTTCAGCATCAATGGGCAAAGGTAGGCAAGGCATAGGTAGCCTAATCAGAGTACTCTACCTTGAAATGTGACTCATTCCACTTCCATATAATAAACCTCGATTTTTACCAACTCAAACAATTCATTAATCCACAAAAAATCAATGGACAATTCATCAAACTTCCTAAACGCAGAGCTATGCATAAATGAATTCCATAAACGGAAAGATATGTAGAATAGCATTCCATGTGATAAAGGAGGGCTCTTATCGCTTGGGTGTATAGCCACGGTGATTTTGGAATTTTCTTACGGTTCCCAACTTTCAGTCAAAATAAGCCGAAAACAAGCTCATTTTTTTAAGCCCACATTCCCACCCCATGCCTACTCAAACATCCAACCCGCCCCTGACGGCTAAAACAAGCCCATGGGGCGGGAAACAAGCCAATCTGGCAACACCGCATCGTCACTGCACCCGCTGTCTAGACTAATAATACTACTACGTAAATGAAGCTGTACACTTGATCGATTTTTTATTACTCAATGTCGTCTTTTAATCTTCCCTTATTCCTAGCCTCCTAGTCTCATCTTTGCTCAAACTGCAAAGCATAAGTTTTAGTTTTTTTTTTTCATTTCGGCTTTCAACTTCTCTTTTTACTTCAATCACAAGAGCTACCTATTTTAACGAATTTTAATTTAGTTTTAAGAATATACACAATAAACCTTGCGAAAAGATGTTTTTTTTTTCTTAACTCAGGCTAAGCAGCTAAAGAAGTCAACAGAGGCCTGATCCAATAGAGCATTGAATATTTGGTTAACTTGACACCTCTGTTGAATTTCATTTTTTTTTTACAATCTTGTCAAATAAAGAGTGTAAGGGGCGCATCCTCTTTAGTATCCTTGAGAATTTGTAGAAAAGGTTCAGTTATTTATGCAATTTTGCCGTACATGAAAGTTATAGATTTTTGATGACCGGAAGATGTTAATTTTTTATGTAGAGTTAATTTAGTTTACAGGAACTTTATTTTATAATTATTACAAATTTTCTGGTGAAAAAAGCAAAAAATATGAAATTCGACCATTTGCTGTTATTTTTTTATAATTTGTAGTACAAGAAGTACTCTAAAACTAATTTATGACGGCATTAGAGGATTATGTCGACATTGCAAAGAATGAGGTAACCCCATCACTAAATTACCACATTATGCCCCAGGGAAGCAAATTTTCTAAACAAACGTGTGTGATATCATCTTGTATGACAGTGCAGTTTTCGTCAAAAATTACACTATATTTTGGTACTATATTTTGCTGCTTAAAGACGAACTAGACATGGCAATTTCTTTTCAAGTAATCTCTCTCTTAGCATTTATGATCACTGAATTGGTTCGTATTATCCTTAGGAATAAAAGTAGGAACTAAAGAGAAAGGATTATCCATGTGAAAAGTAAATTTCTTTGTTTCAGAAAACATATGACTTACTTGCCTTAACTAGTGTTCCGGACGATCCTTTGGGTTACATTGTGAACAATCTTCTTAGTATGCTCACCCATGAGCTTCCTATTCAATGTCTGGTCATCTAGGAGGCATAAGGTCGTTTAGGAAGTTGCAATACTACATTATGA
Organism: Artemia sp. Kazakhstan ARC1039; assembly: GCA_029168905.1. Lineage (NCBI taxonomy): Eukaryota > Metazoa > Arthropoda > Branchiopoda > Anostraca > Artemiidae > Artemia > Artemia sp. Kazakhstan ARC1039. Next base: position 14,611 of record JAQQPU010012561.1, on the reverse strand, counting down.
CATCATTTCTATAGGGTAAACTGTAAAATGTATGGTTTTCAATTAGAAATCTTAACTAGAATCATTAACAATCCGATTAACTAGCTGTGAAATCAGTAACTGCAAAAAAATTTTATGGCTTTTAAACAATTATTTATGCTTCTTTTGTTTGAAACCATAAAGAGTGTCTGAAGTTTTTACTTTTTTGGAACTAGCAGTAAAAACAAGACTTTAATGCGAAACGTTTGAAAAAATCTTTTACCACAAAATGGAACATCTATCGCCAAGAAAATTTATTACTGCTTTCAATTCCTCAAAGAAACATTCAGATCCTGAAAGGTGGATCTGTATTTATCCTGCATATTTGGATTCCACTAAGACTCTTCGCCAAGGAAGGAAGGTACCAAAAAACAAAGGAGTCAAGGCACCGAGAATTCTGGATATGTATAATGTACTGAAAACATTAAACTTCCCAGTTTGCCGTGAAAACAAGCAATATTCACGAGAATATAGCAACAAAGAATGTACGGAAGAATGCACGCTATTTAAGCACGGGGAAAAATGTTTTGGTAGAATCAGAGTCCAACTTAAGAATGAAGACGGGACGGCATTTAACCCTCAGCTGAGCACTAGAAATTCAATACTTTTGTATCTCGGAGAAAAAATCCCTCAGATCAAGCCCCAACAGGGATCATCAAAAGCCCAGCAACGTTCCAGCAAGAAAAAAAGGAAGTAAAGACTAGTTCATTTCAACTTGTTCCTAATGGCAATACACAAGAAACATATGACTGACAAGAAAAATCACATGATTGACGTCATATTTATGAGAACATTTCAAGAAAAAAATCCTGGCCATTGCGGGTTTTTAGGAAAAAAACTCACTATTAAGTCATACCCAAAGCCTATTACACAACAACCAAAGAAATCCTAATTTGGTGGGGCCAAATAAGGGTCAAGTGACTAGAAGTTAAAAATTCTTGTTCCCTTTTTTAGAGTTTTGGTTAGACATCCTCCGATCACTTTTGCCTCTTAAAAAGGTAACTAAAACTTTCATTCCAATCAAAGGAACCGCCTCCGAACTTCATACGACCACCCCTTACATAAGATTTTATATGCCCCCGGGGCATAACTTACAACACTTGCCTCCTTTTTATGGGGGTTGTGTCAACCCTGAAGATTAGAAAATTTTCATTCGATACATTTGGGGAAAAATGGGGGGGGGGGGGGGGGGGGGGGGGGTAGATACCATCTGATCACTTTTGATGACTCTTAAACGGGTAGCTAGAATTTTCAATCAAATGAGCCACCTCTGAAGTTAATACAACCACCTCTGACATAAAAATCTTATAAGCCCCCGGGGGACAACTTACAACACTTGCCTTTGGGTTCTGGAGGTTCTGTCGACACCAGAGTTTTTGTTATTTGATCTTTAAACTATTTGGACGAAAATAGCTATCATAAAATTTTGATCGGATGCATTTGGGGACCAAAACATGTGGGGTGGGGAGGGGGAGGGAGTTGCCCTCCGATCACTTTTGACTCTTAAAAAGGCACTAGAAATTCCGATCTACAGTCAAATGAGCCCCCCTCCGAAGTTTATACGATCATGCATTTGATTAAAACCTTATATGCCCCCGGGGCATAATTTGCAACACGCCCCGGGGTTCTGGGGGGCTTTGTTATATCTGGACTTTTGTTATATGATCTTGGGTACATTTTGAACAAAATGGCAAAGATAAATAGTTGGATCAAACATGGTTGGGGAAACGAAGGTTGGGGTAAGGGGGGGGGGGGGCTAGTTGCCACCTTATCACTTTCAACTTTTAAAAAGGATGTTAGAACTTTCAATTTCTAATTATTTGTATCTCCTCCGAAGTTTATATGACCTTTTACATAAAAATCTCAGATGTCCCTGGGCATAAGTTGGAACCTTTCCCCTGGGCTCTGGGGTGGGGGTATGTTGACCCCAAAGTTCTGTTATCTGATCGTTCGACTATTTCAAACAAACTGGCTATCTCAAAATTTTGATCGGATGCATTTGGGGAAAATAGTGTATGGGGTGGTAAATACCCTCCGATCACTTTTGACTTATCAAAGGTAACTAGAACTTTCAATTTTCAATCAAATGAGCCACTTTTGAAGTTTATACGGACACCTCTTACATAAAAAACCTTATATGCCCTCAGGGCACAACTTAAAATACTTGCCCCTGGGCTCTGGGAGGTTTTGTCGACCCCAGTGATTTTGTTATCTGATCTTTTAACTATTTTCCTCAAAATAGCTATCTCAAAATTTTCATTAGATACATTTGGAAAAAAGGTGTGAGGGGGCCTAGTTGCCCTCCCATCACTTTCGACTCTTAAAAACTGCACTTGAACCTCTAGTTACCAATCGAATGAGCCCCCCTCCAAAGTTTATATGACCACCCCTCCCATATGAAATGCCTCTGTGAAAAAAAATGAATAATAAATAAATGATAAAACATTGGAGCTTTATGGCCTTTACTATAGGCAAAGCTATAGCGCTGCCTCTGATAAAATTATCTATTGCTATATTTTGCATAAGTTTAGCTTAAGCCTATTTTCATTTGGTAATTGAAAGATAAAGTCCAAATGTGACAAAAAACAATAATTTTATTGACTGATTTGGTATTCGCTTTGTCAGTAAAATGCCAAATAAAAATAGGGCTTTACTGTCTTTCTTTTATAGCGCCATCTTCTTTTTTGTTCTTAAGATATTTTGCAAATGTTAAGGCAGTAAATTTTAAGTTAAAGTGAGATTGGAATCAAGCGAGGCGTGTGGATCATATCTTACTGACAAAATTACTATGTAATTATCTTTGTTTTTCTTTTCCTATCATGGATGTGAAATCTAATAAGTTGACTCGTAGGCCAACGTAAAATGTTTAAGGAGGGGGGAATAGACTTACGCATACAAAATTGCTGGTCATTCTTACATAGGCTATTGCCAAATGATTTGGGTGAAGTTGCTGTGAATTTCCGTCCACCCATATCCTACTAGAAAAAAAGCAACCAAGAACAATACTAAGTCTAGGCTAGCCGGTAAATTTCTACCAAATCATATTAGGCCTATTGAGTTAGGAATAAAGTGAATACACCATTCAATACCTTTTTATGCTGATTATGAATATAATGCTCATTTCTATTGGAAATGAATTTCAGCCCCCCCCCCTCTATATATGCCAATTCAGGGTATATATTTTGGTCAATATATACCAAATCATATTATTGAGTTTCAAATAAAGTGAATACACCATTCAATGCCTTTTTTTATGCTGATTACGAATATAATAAGCATTTCTATCGGAAATGAATTTCAGCCCCCCCCTATATAGGCTATACCTAACCTAACCCTGAAATGGCATATATAGGGGGGGACTGAAATTCATTTCCAATAGAAATGCTTATTATATTTGTAATCAGCATAAAAAAGGCATCAAATGGTGTATTCACTTTAGTCCCAACTCAATAATATGATTTGGTATATATTGAGCTATATTTCTACATTAGAGGGGTGGGGGGGGGTAAGTTTAAACACCTCCCATTTACATAAGAAACAAAAATTGCCCCCCCCCCCTAATGTAGAAATATATACCCTGAATTGGCATATATAGGGGGGAGGGCTGAAATTCATTTCCGATAAAAATGATTATTATATTTGTAATCAGCATAAAAAAAGGCATCAAGTGATATATTCACTTTATGCATAAGTCAATAGGCCTTATATGATTTGGTAGAAATTTACTGGCTAGCCTAGGCTTATGACCTTTACTTCATTTTAGTGGCCTAGATAAAATTTCTAAAACTACAAAATCATAATAAATATTGGATTATTCATTTCAAATTTATGCCCAGAGCAAGTGCCTCCATCCTTTAAACTATCCATGAGGAAAGGGGTGTTATAAAACTTGCAAAAAAACAGAAGTCTAAATGTTTTTTGGTAAATTTTTACCAAATCATATTGTTGAGTTACAAATAAAGTGAATAGGCCTATACCACTCAATGCCTTTTTTATGCTCAAAATTCATTTCTGACAAAAATTATCATTATATTTGGAAAGAGCATAAAAAAGGCATCAAGTGATGTGTTTACTTTATTCATTATTTGTAAGTCAATAATATGAAAAACTAAAAATTTACCCACCCAAGAGCCATCTAGCTAATCTAACCTAACTAAACCTAAATTTATGAATATTTGCCCATTTGTACATTTTTGGTAGATGCCAGTGATGGTGTTTAACTGTCATATATTAGGGCTGTTTTTTCAGGCATCAATGTGCTAAAATCTTACTTCTTTTGTCAGAAAATGCTTAAAAGTGAAATCTTTGAACTAAGATCTAACATCTTTTGTCATTTTTATGCAAATATCTTTCATCATTCTGCTGTACACAATGATGAGTATATCATTAAAGTTCTCTCATCATTGTTCTATATGGCAGAAAAATGGCATTCTTCACACTTTTTGCTAACATCAGTGAGCTGTAAGATCTTAGAACAAAGATGAGTTAAAAAAACAAACAAAAAGATCTTAATGCTATAAAACAGGCCTATTGACTATTTGAAAACAGATAACTACAGTGAAATCTGTTTATCTTTAACAATTTTGTAAAAGAAATTGTACAACAGTGAAAATAGTGAGGATAAAGGTACTCCTCCTGGAAAATATGTTAACTAGGATAATTTTGCATATCATGAAGTAAGATTGTTTTCTTAGCATGTCTCCTTATGACCTGGTGTGGTCCTACATTTATGCTGCCCTCTAGAAGGAGAAGGAGTGGATATAGGTACATCAAAACACCTTCCTATGACATACTCTATTCTTTAGACTCATCCCTGAAAGTTTCATTTTCTTAACCTAGACCCTTTCCAAGATAACAAAAACTAGATAAACTAAAATTTTTCCTTAATTTGATCAAAGTTGCTCTCACTGTTAAGATTGTTTTTGCTATTTGTTATTGTGTTACTATAGAAAGATGTAGATGGAAATCAAATCCCTTTTCAATGCCTTCTTCTTGTTCCAGCTTTCATTGCTTTTTTAAAATTGCTTCTGATTGAAAGAAAGTAAGGAGCTTTGCCCTTTCTTTTTTTTATTTACTGTTATGACAAAATAAAATTTATGCTAATTGTATATTTAATAATATTATAAAACACATCAAAGTTGAGAGCTGGGCAAAGCTGGTTTTCACAGAACTGGTTAAGGAACCAAAAGTTTAGCCACCTTACATTGCTGAGCCTATGGATGTGCTTATTCTGAATTAATATTTACAGAATACGTTGCAGCCCAGCTATCCTCATCCTAGGGACCATGTGTGGTTGTGCTCTTCTATCTGATAAGAGGAAGGGGATGTACCAAGCAGTGAAAAGTAAAGATAGGCTGACCTTCCCTAAGTCTTCAATAGGACATTTTTCTTCAAGTAACAACAAAGAAAAGTTACTATATAGCAAATACCTTACTTTATTAATTCAAAACATTACAGAATACATAAATAAACAATGTGCATGCATCAAACAAGATAAATTAAGTAGTGGACTCAGCTTTTACTAAGGCTGTCAGCAGTGAGTTGCTGCAGACAACAGTAGTATACTGTAAACAAGCTTTTGAGTGGGTGATGGTGGGTATAAGCTTTTTTTTTTTTTTTTGCCTGCTTTATTATTAATGTTAAAGTGCATACCTCCTTCCACTTCCTTCAACTCCCATGCCCATCATATGAGACTAAATCTCACTGTTGAACTTTGTTTTTTTTGTTCAATAAGCTAAAACAAATAGTTACTGCCCATATTTGATTGGTTTTGTAATACTTTTCTCAACTTAAAAACTGAATCTCTTTTACATCTTTCTATTCATAATAAGGAATAGTATAATCAAAAGTTTTAGGGCTAGAGGTGGCCTTGCTGTCTATTTTTAGGAATGCCTTCTATGATATGTTAAAAAACAAAGAAGGGATTTTTGAATCCATGTTTATTGAGTTTGAAACCCAAGCTAAAACTCTAATTGTTGGTAATATAATGCCTACTGGTCTCCTAGTCTCTCCATTCCCTTTTTTCTTCAGATTTTTGTTTGGCATTTCAGAAACCATCCAACTTCATTCTTGTCTTTGGATTTTCTTTCATTTAGACTTTCTTGTGGAGCATTGCATTTTGCATTCATCCCAGTTAATTTATCTGATGCTACTGCTTCATTGTTTGCTAGGTTTTTTTTTTTACCTTAAATTACTTTAGATTGCATTGTCAAGCAACATAAGGAAAAATCCTGTAGAGCTGCTAGTCACTGATGATGAGGAGCCATTTACTTAATATGGACCAACTCTTGTCAATAGCAATATTAAAGGCATCAAACAAGGGAGCAGTGACAGCAATATCAGGAAGATTGTTCCAATGGGTTATCACTGTTGGAAAAGTAGTGGTTGCAGACAATGGTATCTACCCTCTTCCATGACAAGTTTTTGCTACATTGGTGAAAAATTCTATGCTGTTGAATGATACCTTGGATGGTTTTCTTGTTTTCTCCTGGTACGAATTTTTGAATACATTTCTTAAGAAGAGCCAAAGAGCTGTTTTTCATTCTCAAAATTTAATAAAAAGGAGTTGGATTTTCCTATGTCATGGATAGGATATATTCTCAGGATATCTTTAAAATTGAATCTGATTTAGATTCTCTGTTTAATTTGTTTTACACAGCTACATCATCATTTTATTATAGACAATTTTCTGATTATAGTAAAGACATTAGGAAAACATGGTAAGTAATCAATTCTGTTCTAAGGCTATTGTCTGTCCCTCCTTCTGTCCCTTCAGATGTTTTGATTGACAGCAAGATTGTAAAGGGTGAGTTCAAACTTCGAAATTTGCATATCTATTTTAATATCATTGACCTAAGACACATCAAAGTCATCTGTAATGCAGTGTTTTATTAGTATTTTTTTTTCTAGAAATAACTGCTAAGTCTTGTGCTAAGTCAATGCTCACTAATGAGGAGTGTTAATCAAAGTTTATTATCTAAATTTGAGATTAAACACAATTTTAAATTTTTATTTCTCTGTTTGGTTGCTTGCTAGGCCCTGATAGAATGCTCAGGTCCCTCTCAGTTGTCCAGGAAACTCTTAATGCAGCCATATTGCTTCAATTTTTACTTGGATTTTTTCTTCTTAAGTTTGCAGTGCTAGGTATATATAAATATCTGATTTGCTACCAGTCTTTTATGAAGGAACCCTTTTTTAATGTTCCTTTATAAATTTCTTCCAATATCTCTTCATTAAGTGATGTATTTGGTGGGTGAAAAGAACAGGAAGGTTATTTTTATATATAATTTTTTGAGTTGAAATAATATTTCATTGTTTTCATGTTGATGTAAGTGCAGGGAGTTTGAAAGGCCAAATTTGTTCTATGTAGGATATTTGTTGTAACACATGGATCATCTTGATTGCTCTTGTTGCAATTCATCCAGGACTTTTGAGTTGTTTGGGAGATACCTAGCAATACTTCAACTTGGCCACCTAAATTTCTTGAGTCATCCCTGCATGTGCTCATGTTTGCTGTAAGAAGTAGTTGTAGTATCCTGCTATGATATGCTTGCCTTAGTGAATTATTTATTGCTTTGCCTATTATTTGTTAAAATTTGATTGTTTGCTTTGCTTGCTTATTTGTTAATTATATTATGTTTACAGGTGTTTGGGTCATATTAAACAATTTAATTTACTAGAGATCTACCTGGTGTCAGAAGTGAGATCAACAGTCAAAATATAATTGTGGAAGGAACAACATTACCATCAATAAACTAGGAATCAGAAAGTCTAAATGAAGAGTGGTCAAAGTTTGAAGAGCTTGCCAGACTAATGGTTCTTGTTCTTGATCCTCTATCTGGTAAAACACAGAAGATCCATTGTGCATATGTACTTATCTGGATTGGTGAAAAAGGAAGAGACATTTTTAAAACCTTAAAAGTTGAAGAAGAAAATAAGAATAAAATTGATCCATATCTTTTAAAGCTTTGACAAAATGCAGCCCCAAAGAAGAACAAAGTATTTTCTTGATATGTTTTTCAAAGACATAACCCACATGAAGGAGAAACTGATCCTAAGGAGAGGACCAAATATATAATTGTTTGTGGCATTAGAACTCCCATAATTTGTGAAAATTTACTTACAGGAGAAAATAGCCTAACACTAGAAAGAGCAGTAGAGCTCTGTAGAATGTATGAAATGACCCCATCACAGCTCAAATCATATGAAAATAAACATAATCCCTGTCCCATTAAGTCAGAAGTTGATACAATCTGCATAAGACAGTAAAAAACCAGGAGACTCAAGATTGAGATGAAAAGGTGCTTGATGTTACTTTGTGGTGGAACCCATGAGCCCTGCAAAAAGGAAAAGTATGCTAAAAAGGTAAAAAACTTGATCACTTTGCAAAAGTCTGTTGAAGCAGAACAATGCATGCCCTTAGAAGCACTAAATTGAGTAAGACTTCAGAGGGACTTGAAGAAGAGAAGATTCTGCTTTATGCTGTCTAACAAGATGGAGATGAGGATGAAGCTTTAGTTCTATTAAAAATTAACAATTGTAGTTGAATCAGCTTTGAGATTGACCCTGGAGCTTAAGCAAACACCTTTCCATAAGGTTATTTTAGTGTACTGACTCCAAAACCAGCAATTCTAACTACAAAGCAAAAAGTCACTAGCCACTATGGGTCAACAATCCCTATCCCTACCATTTTAACCTGTATATCTTATAGTTATGGAAAAAAAGAACAAAACACAAATTCTTCATAATTGTTGATAATTCTATTCCTATTCTTGGGTTAAAGATATAAAAAATGAGAGATATAAAAATATTCATAGATATAAAAAATGAAAAGTCAATCGCCAGACTCAAAAACTGTTCTTGCACCATATGAATAATCATTCTCTGGCATAGGGAAAATAGGATGAGAGTATGAGATTTATCTAAAAAAAGGATCCAATCCAATAGCATATCCAATAAGAAAAGTTCCTATTGCAATGTAAGGAAGACTGAAAACAGAACTTGACTGGCTAGAAAATATTGGAATATCAGAAACAGTAGAAAAAACTTCCGAGTCAGTGAATGCAATGGTGCTAGTAGAAGCAATGCAAGGAAGACTGAAAAAACAACTTGACAGGTTAGAAAATATTGGAATAACAGAAATAGTAGGAAAAACTGCTGAATCAGTGAATGCAATGGTGCTAGCAGAAAAAGAGGGGGTGTAAGACTCCATTGACCCAGTTGATTTGAGCATAGCTATCAAGTGTCCTTATTGCCCTATTCCAACCTTTGAAAATGTGATTTTGGACCTAAGTACTTCCCAAAGTTAGATGCTACCTCAGGCTACTGGTCACTGACTCTTTCTGAAAGTGTATTAGATCTTACCACATTTAGCATAATTTATGGAAGATATTGGTCACAGGAGTATTTATTGGGTTTGATATCCCAACAGGCTGAGTTCCAGCAGTAGAAGGAAGAAACTTTCCAAGGGCTAGAGGGCCTTAAAGTACTTGTGGACAGTCTTCTTATTTATGGAACCACCCTAGAAGAACATGGCAGACGGTTTGGAGCTGTGCTAGAAAGAGCAAAAGTAAAACATGAGAAGTTTAACAGAGCAAAATGCAGGTTTTCTCTTCAATCAGTCTGCTATTTTGGCCACATTATTAGCAGTGCTGGCATTAAACCTGACCCTGAAAAGTTTCAAATAATCAATGAGATGCTTATACCAAAGTCCAAGGAGGACCTTTTGGTATGTTGAACTTCCTCTACAGACATATCCCAAATCTTGTAACTCAAAGTTGACCGTTGAGAGAGAATTATTCTCAGCTGGAAAAAGAACTGTTTGCTATTGTTTATGGGTCCTGGCATTTTCATCATTACGTCTATGAAAGAAGAGTACAAGTCATCACAGATCATTGACCCCTTGAAACAATACTCACAAAATCTCTTCTTACAGCTTCGCCAAGAATTCAACACTGTATTATGTATTTCCAGCCGTACGATCTTATTTTCAAATACAAGGCCAGTAAAGAAATTCCAGCTCCAGATGCACTATCAAGACTTGATCTGAATATGATGATGATGAAAATGAATATGATGAAAATATGCATGAATAAATAGAAATATTTGTACACTTATTCATTAAAGCTCTACTTGCTACTGACTGTTAACTAGAGGAAATCAGACAAAAGATTGCCATAGATCACTTAGGAAACCAAAGTAATACCATAGACAAAATAGCCTAAGTAGACACCATTGAGAGCTCTTAGGAAGACTGTTCAAGAAGGATGAGCAAGTAACAGAAAATCATGCTCAAACACAATAGTGTAATGCTGGAATATTTGTCAGGACCTTTAAATGCATGATGGTTTAATCTTTACAGGCTTCAGAATTGTCATTTCTGCCATTTTATGACAGAGTATTTTAAAGGGTTTGCACTCCTCACACTTGGATGCAGACAAGACAATGCAGAGAGCTTGAATGATAGTCTACTTGCACAGCATAAGAAAATACATCAAGATATTTATTCAAAAGGCAATATCTGCATTCATACAAAAGCCACCAACCAAAAATAAGCAGTGATTTGCACACCAATGCCATCCCTACCCGGCAAAATCTGTGGTGCAACCTGTTTGAGTGGAATGGCCAAAACTATAACATAACTGTTGACTATTATAGCAGATACTTTGAGGTGGATAGCTTAACTTCTATTCTATTGCCACTAAGCTGAAGGGACATATTCACACGCTGGTACACCAGCAATCTTCACTTCAGATAATGGGCCCAAATTCAACTTCAGAGAATTTCAGTTATTCACAAAATATTGGGGTATCAGGCACACTTCTAGCCCCTACCAGCCCACGTTAAATGGATTCGTTGAAAACAGCATGCCGATCAGCAAGAAAATACTCAATAAATTTATTAATACTCAATATTAAGTGGAAAGTATCCATACATCTATCCATACATCAGCCTGCTTGAGTACCGTAACACAACAGTAGTGATGTAAAATGATTGTAAAATAAAAATAGGGTAAGTAACTATATTGTAAAAACACTTTCAAAACTTAACTATTGTTTTTCTGTTTTGTTTTATCACAGTTGATTCAATTTGTGAGAACATGGGTTGAAACAAGAGAGACACTGTTAGGTTGAAACAAGAGAGACATTGTTGGAATTCATGAGAAATATATAATTTGGGCCATATTTATTAGGGGGGGGGGGGGAGGGGGGAGATTATAGCAGAGCTGCGTGCAAAATGTGTTGGCAATAATTATTGTGTGCATTATGAAGTAAAAATTGTTTTCTTACCATTTTTCCTTCTCAATAGCCTGTATTCTAGTCCTATATCCAAATTTTGCTTACCAACCTTTTATATCATAACTGTAAAGGGAAATAAAATTCTTACAGCCTTAACTTTATAAAAGTAAGGCTGATTATCTTTAACCACAGACATAATTTTACCTCAGGTAATATTTCAACATTTTAACATTATAATTACCTGTACTTTAATAGACTATTGTTGAGATATGCTTTTTTCATCTAAAGAGCAGGTTTGCCACCAGGTGGAAAAAAATCACTAGATTAAGAAAAATACTAAATTGGCAAAAAAAAATACTAAAACTATAATTAGCTGATTTAACAGACAAGGTGCTTTTGAATTTTAAAACTGTCAGTTTTAGAACCTTTTTAGGCTTTTAACACTTTTTTATATGATTAACTTATTTCTTGATTATGTTCAACACAGGGCATAAATGGAGAGGTGGTACAATTATCCCCCTAGTTTTTGAAAAACATCTTTTTTTATGTGTTGTATTTTTTTTCTAAATAAAAATCCTCCCTGCCATTTGAATAATAACTTTTTTGTACCCTCACTAAAAGAATTGAAAAACTCCTCGCCCCACCAACCCGCATTTTTCTGAATTGGCGCCCTTAGGTTATCCTCTATATCTGTAAATGGTGGCTTGACTGGCTGTGGTTTAACCAAAATATTTAATTCTTTTTTCTTTTCTTTTTCCATTCATTTAAAACCCCATTTATTTCCTGCGCATTTAGAAATCATTTCCTTTTTGCTCTACTTGAGCTAGTATAATTAGTAGAACAATTGTAAGGATTTTTAAAAATATCAAATATTAATTATAATAATAAAAAAATATATATATCTTTTTCTATGTGTCTCAGTTTTGTCACAAAATTAACATAAAATCAAAAACAAGATGTTAAATATGATTTCAAACCCAAAAGATTATAAGATCTTTAGTAAATTCAGGCAAAGATGTAATTAAAAAAAAAAACGTATAGAATGGTGTAAATAGAGATACCTTGTTCTTGCGAAAAATATTATGTTTGGAGAATCCCCAAAAAATCTGAAAATAATCTCCAACAGCACGAAATCGGAATGCATTATTCCTTAAAACACAATTTTCAAAAAAAAAATCAGAAATTTTAGATTCAGCAGTTGCGCAACGTCTGTTTGATCTCCTGCATCATAATGTTAATTTTGATGAACCAAAGTTAATCAATAATTGTGTTAAGCTATTACAAAGTCTTTGTAGAAATTAAATAAAAAAATTGGATTTTGTTTAAATGTGAATTTCCTTTCGTCATTCTTTTCAAACAGTTCGTGGTAACGAACTGTAAGTAAGGAGCAACCCGGCTCAATGGTAACCGAAACTCTAGAAAACGGGTTTTTGATACCAATAGATACATCAAAAGAACAAGATTTTAATGCTAATTTCAAATATATAACTTTCATTAAGTTTAGTCTTACCCATCAAAAGTTACGCGCCTGCGAAAATATGGCTGGTTTTAGAAAAAAGGCGGAAAGACCCCCTAAAAGTTATAGAACCTTAATGAAAATCACACCATCATATTCAGCGTATCAGAGAACCCTAACGTAGAGGTTTCAAACTCATATATACAAAAATGTGGAATTTTGCCTTTTTTTTGCCAGAAGAAAGATCACGGATGCGTGTTTATTTGTTTTTTTTTTCCCAGGGGTGATCGTATCGACCCAGTGGTCCTAGAATATCATGGGAGGACTCATTGGAACGGAAATTAAAAGTTCTAGTGCCATTTTTAAGTGACCCAAAGAATGGAGGTCAACTAGGCCCCCTCCCACGCTCATTTTTTTCCCAAAGTTACCTGATCAAAATTTTGAGATAACCATTTTGTTCAGCATAGTTGAAAATATGATAACTATGTCCTTTAGGATGACTTAATCCCCCGAAGTCCCCGGGGGAGGGCTGAAAGTTATGAACTTTGCCCAATGTTAACATATATTATTGGTTATTGGGAAGTATACAGATGTTTTCAGGGGGGATTTTTTTCTGGTAGTAGGGGGGTGGGTGGGTCGAGGGTTATGTGGGAGGATCTTTCCATGAAGGAAGTTTTCTTGGGGGAAAGGACATTGCTATGAAAGGGGCACCTGATTTCCCAGCATTATTTAAAAAAAGATCAGAAATTAAATATAAAAAAAAAACAAGTTTCCCAACTGAAAATAAGGAGCAACATCAAAACTTAAAACGAACAGAAACTATTACGTGTATGATTGGGTTCACCCCCTAGTCAATACCTCGCTCTTTAAGCCAAAGATTTTTTAGTACTTTCATAAGAGCTATTTATTCTAAATAACGGCCTTTGTGATTAAGGGGTCATTTTTAAAGAATTGGAACAAAATTCAAACTTTAGCTTAAAGAGCGAGGTATTGACTAGGGGGCGAGCCCCCTAATATACGTATTAAAAATATATGAATATAGAAGTTCGTTACGTAAGTTAATTCGTAAGTTACGTATATTTATTACTAATAAAAACTTTCGCAAATAAAATTAGACAAGTTTCGAGAAAGCCATTTAACCAAATAAAGGTAAAATTAATATGCAAATTTTGTTTTAATTATTCATGTACGGTGAGCCAAAATCAAAACCTGCATTAATTGAAAAAGGTTCAAAAATTAAATAAAAAAAGAAGTTTTTTTTAACTGAAAGTAAGGAACGACGTTAAAACTTAAAACGAACAGAAATTATTCCGTATATGAAAGGGGCTGTCAGTAGAGTTGACCTTTCGAATTTGAGGGAGCCCCTGTACCAAACAGGTTTTTCTGGTAGGTGTTCTATTCTACAGGGCATTACACCTTTGCCAAGAGATTTACGCAATACCGGTCCTATAGCTAATACTTCTACGACGCTGATTAAGGACAAGTTTTTCAGACGTACAGACAGGTTTTTTTTTGTTTAGCTTTTGCAAAAAGGGGTAATTAGTGATTGGAAAATTTTTTAATGCTTTTACAATCGGAGATGTTTGATTAACCTTTGCAAAAAAAAGGGGTAACGGGATTTTGCGAATTGGAGGAGATGCCGTGATTATGTACCGTATAATACACAAGTGATGTTTTGGAGAGTATTGTCAATTTAACGAGAAATGACTGAAACGTGTTTTGAGGGAGATGGGTTGCATGGAGGGTTGAGTTGCATGAGAGTTAAGTTAAAGAAAGGTTCTCCGGGCTAAAGTAATAATTTATTTTAGTAAAGTAATAATTTATTTTAGTAAAGTAATAATTTATTTTAGTATAGTAATAATTTATTTTAGTAAAGTAATAATTTATTTTAGTAAAGTAA